>OLKM01001627.1:0-32048 GCA_900291075.1 Melanogrammus aeglefinus
AACACACACACACACACACACACACACACACACACACACACACACACACACACACACACACACACACACACACACACACACACACACCACCCACTCAGGACGAGGCCTGTCCTGCAATTAATGTGGAGGGAGGTTAAGGAGGGGAGGAGGCCGCGACAGGAAGGGGAGAGGAGATCCAATGAGGGGGAGGGTAGGGGGAGAGCGACGTGCGTTCATCTCCCCCCCACCCCCCTCCACCCCATCCCTGAACAAGGAAGCACGTCAATATGCATGTCATCTGCTGCGGTGCACCTTTCATGTAGTCGGCCTGCTTGTCTGAGGGAGAGTTTAGGATTGCATCTTCCTACGGCATGGGGAACACATGTGCAGTAAAACACCCAGCAGCTGCAGCGGTGGTGGTGGTGGCGGTGGTTGTTGTTGTTGTTTCTGTTGTTATTATTGGCAGTACCGGAGGGAAGGTTAAGGTCTTTCCGTTGACATGTGCTCAAGGCCTGTTGCTGTTACTCGAGCCGTTCCCATGAGGAAACGACGGAGGGGGATATCGGTGCACGTGGTTCGACACAGAGGTCTCGACTGGTCTTGATCAAACGGGGGAGGTCATCACGCTGCTTTTAAAGAACGTTTTTGCTCTGGACCGCCCAAGCTCTGTGGGGGAAAGATCAGTGTTTACCTTTCTGGCTGTGTAGTCCGTCACGTTTTGCTCCTCTTTATTTATTAGCCAAAAGACGCCTCTTTATCATCACACGCCATCCCAATGAAACTAAACTGGGTGGGTCCTTTTGAAGTGTCCTGTAGGGACTAGCGCGGGGGGGGCGTGTAGCATCTTGGACCTGGAGGAAGTCTGGAAGTCCTCCTCCCAACAGGGGAGCTGAGCCTCAGTCGGCTGCAGGCCCAGTCTACACCTTCTCTCTGCCAACCTGGAGTCTCCCACACCCCCCGCCCGGTGTTAAACAAGGATGGATTGTGCCGGCCTGTGCACTGCCCGGGTCCTTCTCCCCCTCGCCCCTCTCTCTGCGCCGCTCTGTAATCATTTCATCAACTCCCTTGGCTCGCGTGTCTTCTCCCTTCAGCGAGCAGCCACATTACAAAACACACTCAGTCACATTGTTCCCTTTCACGCCATCACTCCCGCCACTCGATGAGACGGCGTGCTCCACCCTCCACCCTCCAAACGCCACCCAACGCCACCGTCCCCCACCCCCCTCGCTGGCTCTCCTTTGCTGTACTTTAAACCCCCCCGGGTGCGTGTGTGTGATGTGCGGGGAGCCGCGGGTGCCCAGGCTCTGATTGAGCGATTTGCGGCGTGGTCAAGAGGAGGTGCCGCCGTCGCCGTCGCGCTCTTGAAGGTCAGCGGGCAGCCGCCGCCGCCACGGCCGCGCACGAGAGGGGCGTTGCTACCGCCGATGACATTGCCAGAGTCGGGGCCAGACCGTACCACTGGGCTTGGGGGAAGGGTGACGCCGAAGTGGGTTATTGTAGTATTGTTCTTGCAGTGACATACAGTGCAATCTGCCTGCAATCCCTACTTCAATTATTTATTTTTACTCTGACGACAACATACCCCAGAGGAAAACAGACTAGAATCCCCTGGCGGGCTACAGGCCTGTGATTATTTTCTCAGTATTGATTCCCCGTTTGCTGTATTCCCTTTTTGTTTTGGGTTCAGGGTGGAAAAAAAAAAAAGAAAGCGATTCTGCGTTTGGAACCCGGCTCTGAAGTATGCGGCGCGCGTTTTCCCCGTCGGTCGTGCCGAGGCATCGGTGAGCCCTCTTAAACAAGAGGCTGTAATTATGAGGAAAGATATCGGCGCGAGGGCTTGGAGGGTGGGCTGCGTGCATCGAGTGCTCTGTGTGGCGCCCGGCGCCTTTTTTAAAAAGGCCTTGTCAGAAGCACGAGTGCACGCGGGAGCGTTTGAGTAAATTTTAAATTTAATTAAATTTGATTGTTTTAATCACTTTGGATTCAGAGGCAGGTCAAAACTTTCAATCACAAACGGGGCCTAATGGCCCCCTCGTTTGAAGCACCACTCGCTGAGGCTTTTTTTTTTTTTTTTTTTTTTTTTTTTTTGTGCTTTCATGTAGCTCAACATATCAATTTGGACAAAAATGTCTCCCCTATCTCTTTTTTTTTTGCCCCGCTCTGTCTTTGTATAATCCCTTGCTTTGTTTAATCATCGTTTTCAGATTCGGAGCGACGATATTTTTTTATATTTAAAAACCCGCGTGTCATTACATTTGTGCATATTATGCTAACCGCTACACGTTTGGCTACCGCTACACCTTTTGTGTATTGCTACAGCTACACTATTGTGCGGCACGGGCCATGTTGTGTACTGGGTGTGCGTGTCTTTGTGTCGGTGGTCTTGGGGGGGGGGGGGGGGGGGTTCATGAGGAGGAAGAAGGTGTTCAGTGGGGCGGTTAAGCTGGCTGCTTGCACCGCGGCGGCAGTGGGAGGCTGGCGGCTCAGCGCGGCGTTTAGCATTGGCCAGCGGCCTAGTCTCAGTGCTTTTGTTGTTCCGTCCGCTCCACCTGCAATGAGGACCAAAGGTCATCCGGTTGCTGAGCTTAAACATCAACCGGACGCAGGCCCGTGTTTGCGTTTTAATATATTGTCCATTAACAAAGACCAGCGATTACACCGCCTGTACCCCTGCCCCCCACCCCACCCCATCCCCAAAAAAGCTTTTACAACTTAAGTGGTACCAAAGCCATAATTGGGCATGCTTTGAGAGGCAGTGTCAGCATATAGGACATCAGTGATCCGGGTGAATTCTGTTAAATTTCCTCCCCACAGCAAACCCCCCCCTCTCTCCTCCCCTCCCCCCCTCCCTCCCTCCTCCTCTCTCCCCCCCCCCCCCCCCATGCGCTGGTAACCCCACAGGGTCACCTGGATCACTAGCTTTTCTCCAAATGGACATTTCGCCTGGCAGGTGCATTATACCCTTTATTTTCAGATTGTCTATCCTCTGCTAATGCCTGGCAGGTTGATTGCTCGGGGCTGCCTGGCCGGGACGCGGCTGACGAGAGCGTACGGGGGCCCGCTGAAAGACAGTGATTACTGTTTTCCTTTAAGCCTGATTGAGGCCCTTGAAAGGAAAGATTTTAACCTTCCCCCGTTGGCACGGCCGCGTAGAGCTGTACGTCCCGACGGCTCGTGTCATCAACGCGATTCTGTAAACTCATCAGAGTGAACCGCCGCGCCGTCACCAACCCCCCCCCCCCCCCCCCCCCCCCCCCCCCCCCTCCCCCGAAAAAACTCCATCAGAGAGGGTGGAGCAGTAGAGAGCAACAAAAAAAAAAAATCGCTTTATGGGTAAAGTGACGGATGACATTATCATTTAGATTATCTGGGTGAAAGAGAGTGCTTGAATGCGCGCGTCGTCCCCGTCCCCATAAATTAACCATAACACTCTCCCCAACGCCGACAAAACCGTATTTCCCCGTTTATTCGATTCTGGTTTTTCGCCTCTCTCCGACGCTATACGTCGAAATGTCCTATAAGGCTATCTATAGCCCCCCCCCCCCCGCTCTGTAAAGCGTATTATTCCGAGCTTTCAGCCGCGCGGCTGCAGTTAGCCAGCTGGCCGGTGCACAAGCTGTATTTTCTGGTGGATTCTCTGAGGCTGAATAGCGGCCGGTCGGACCCCCCGTGCTGACGGTAATTGCAGGGGCCTGCCTTGTTGTTTGCGGGGAAGCTTGTCTTGGGGGCGGCCAGGCAGAAAGCCTCAGTACCATCCTGGTAACACCTCCTAGGGGCGCTAAGACAATCACACACACACACACACACACACAGGCGTTTACACACGCGGGCACACACACATTCTCACACACGCACGTTCTTGCATACACAGATGCACGCACATGTATACACATGCACGCACGCACGTACGTACACAAACACACATGTGTACAAGTACACGTACTTAGACATATATACACACATGCACTTGCGCGCACACACATATATATACACGTACACGCACTCACACATGTAAACAAATACAAGCACGCACGCACACACACACACACACACACACACACACACACACACACACACACACACACACACACACACACACACACACACACACACACACACACACACACACACACACACACACACACACACACAGCCATCTGCTGAGAAAAGCGCTGCCACCTTGCAGTCAGCTAGACGGACCGACCCGGGGATGGGCTTGCCCCCGGGGGGCGGGGGGGGGGGGGGGGGCGGGGGGTGTGTGTTGGTGCAGGTGCTCCTCATCCCCTCTGCCCCCGTTTGCCCTCTTGGCCTGGGTCCCTGGATCGGGGGGGGCAACTTGTTACTGGGACACGCAGGAGATGGCTACACTGACAACCTGCGCTGTCTGAATGCTGAAAGGCAGGGCGCTCATTAAGAGAGTAAAGAGAGAGAGAGGGTGGGTGGGTGTGGGTGGGACGGTGGCGGGGAGGCGGGGGGTGGGAGTCTCTGTAACTAGTAGCCACCCGCTGTTTCGCCCCCAATGACAAACCCCGTCGGCTATAGACGAGCGGATTCTTTCTGAAAGCCAACATTGTGTTGGGAAAAAAAATCCAAACAAATGCTAAGGCGGAGATAGAAGAATGAGCCCACAGCCGTCATCGCCAGGTGAGGGGAGAAGACGACGAGCCGGAGAAGAATGGCTCTCAGCGCTGTCTTTATGACTCAAAAGAAGTGAAACATCTATACAGTCCGGTCCACACAGAAGAGTATCGACCGTTAAATCGACCCGTCGCAGAAAGCGATCACACCCTTTCTCTTTTTCCTGTGTGATTTTTTTTTTACTCCACCCGTTATTTAGGATTTACTCCTAAAAAGGAACCACCGATTCGATCAGAAATGTTTCTTTTTGTGTTTCCTTGTGGAGGCTGGTCTGGAGGCAAGTTTCCTGCTCATGATTTAAGTTGTGAAGATGCCGTTCCCGATCAAAACCGGGCCTGTTCGGAAACGGGATGATGGCTTGGCCGGCCGTGTGGCTTGCTTTTCTGGAGAACCGCTCAGACCAAAACCAAAAAACGCTCATCCAAACTCCACACTGCACTTCCCCAGTGGACCAGACAAACGGTCCTAGAGATATGCAAAGGGCCTTCCTATATACACAAACACACACACACACGGTCTCCTCGCTCTACAGGGCGATTAACAGGACCCTTTTATTTCCGTTCTAGCTGAGGAAGAGGAAGAGGAAGAAGTGGCTCCAGTCCAACCGGCACTTGAGACCCAGACGGAGAAGAACGACCAGCAGGAGGAAGACGAAGGTACAACGCCGCCCTCGCTCCCTCAAAAACCTTGTTCATTTGTCGGTCTGTCTGTGACTGTCGTCTGTCTGTGACC
Organism: Melanogrammus aeglefinus; assembly: GCA_900291075.1. Lineage (NCBI taxonomy): Eukaryota > Metazoa > Chordata > Actinopteri > Gadiformes > Gadidae > Melanogrammus > Melanogrammus aeglefinus. The sequence continues at coordinate 5,350 of OLKM01001627.1, forward strand.
CCCCCCCACCCCACCCCCCAGTGTTGACCCACGAGCTGACGGAGGAGGAGAAGCAGCAGATCCTCCACTCGGAGGACTTCATGACCTTCTTCGACCACAGCACTCGCATCGTGGAGAGGGCGCTGTCGGAGCACGTGGACGTGTTCTTCGACTACAGCGGCCGCGCCCTGGAGGAGAAGGAGGGGTAAGGGCCCGAGGGTTCAGCGTGCAGAGGGGTGGGCTCGAGGTACCGGGTTCGATACCCCCTCCGACGTCTGCGGCCGTCAGGGTGTCCGCACATCCTTAAAAAGTCTTAAAAAGTCTTAAATTTATGTTTCTAAATTGAAGGCCTTAAAAAGTCTTAAATTCGTTCCAAATGTCATATGCTGGTCTTAAATACTGTAACTCAAGGTTTTAAATTTGTCGGGGCAGGACTTATTTTTCTGGAGTGACTTTTCAGGGAGGACATGTAGAGAGTCTTCTTTCTTGCTAGCTGCATATTTAAACGATTATCTGCGTGCTTGCTAGCTAGTCTGCGACAATGGGTAGGTGCAAATTCAAGGACAGTTGGCTGGAAGACGTCCGTTTCCGAAGTTGGCTCACGTCTGTTGCCAACCCCCACCATCGTGTGTTTTAGGTCTTAAATTTCATTCAAGGTGTTATTAAAAAGGTCTTTAAAAGCCTTAAATTTGACTTGCTGAAACCTGCAGATACCCTGGCGGCCGTCCTGTAGGCCTCCAGGTCAAAAGATGCGTCCCTCCATTCTATCTGCCCCTTAACGACGCGTATCTGAATCAACACACGGGTCCCTTTGGGGTCAAAACCTCTTAACGCTACATTTATATTCAATTAACCCTTTAATATTTGTTTAAGGGACGTGCCGCCTTCAAGTTTCGGTCGAGGTCCTAGGACCGTTTTAAACGCGGGGTTCCGTCGGAGCAAGTGGGAGCCCTGTGGTCCATTTCTACAGAACCAACGTCACACTCGCTCCTGGTAGAGGGTGGGGCCAATTGAGAACTACTATTCTGGGGAAAAAGCGTTTTTTTCGAGGGTGAAGCAGACCTCTTGTACCCCCCCATATTAAACAGTTTAGGTGATAAACACTTTGAGGCCCAAATGTCACATTTTCAACTGAAAATGTGTTTTGGGGTTTTATTTGCATGTTGAAGGATTTTGGGGGGATTTAGTAATTCTCTGATACGGGTGTATTATCACATTTTTTTGTGTTTTTCTACTCCTTTCAGGGAAATCCAGGCTGGAGCAAAGTTGTCCCTGAACAGGCAGTTCATGGACGAACGCTGGTCCAAACACCGCGTCGTCACCTGTCTGGACTGGTCCTCCCAGGTCAGCACAGACACACAGACGCACAGACACACACACACACACACACACACACACACACACACACACACACACACACACACACACACACACACACACACACACACACACACACACACACACACACACACACACAGCTCTCTACATTGTCCGCCTTGTCATGTCTGTAGATTATAATATTTATATCCATTTTTACAATCAAGATGTCGGCACACAAACGTTAGCCTGTCTCCGTAGCTTAGCCCCGCGTCGACCCAACAGCCGTGTACACAGCGTGGCCCAGCCCCCGCTCTCCGATGGGCTGTCGGGGGGGGGCCCAGTTATTCTTTATGATTACACGGCCCGGGATGTGACGTGGTTGGCTCTCGGCCCCCCGGTCTCCGGGGGACGCTAACGTATGTCACGCATAAATTGTCACTTAGTCACCGGGCCGTAATGATCCGCTTCCTCCTGCGTCTGTGTTCATTTAACACGGCGGTCCCCGACCGCTTGTGACAGTGATGGAACACCGGGGTCCCCGGCCCGGCAGCCACCGGGTCGCCCACAGGCCTTCCCACGCAGGCGGCACCGCGGTCTGAACTGCAGGAGAGGCAGCAGGGGTTAGGGCTAGGTTACTTCTGGCCGGTTTTCTGTAGAGGGTGCCCTGACAGTAGAGCTACTTCTGCCCTCCCTCCTGCCGCTTTATGTATTCATAGACACACACACACACACGCATTTATGCACACACAGCAAACGCATATACACACACGCATGGAAACACACGCATATACACACACAACCACACACACACTAACACACACGTGCATATATACACACGCGCGCGCACGCACGCACGCACACACGCACACACACACACACACACACACACACACACACACACACACACACACACACACACACACACACACACACACACACACACACACACACACACACACACACACACACACACACACACACACACACACACACACACATACACACGCACACACACACTAACACACACACGTGCATATATACACACATGCGCATACACACACACACACCGGGGGCTTTGCCTTTATGAGGTTGTGGTACTCCCCTCCTAACGAACTGTACTCCGTGTGGCTCCTAGGGAAGTTATCACGGAGTAAACGCAGATGGGATTTAAACAAATGTTTGGGAAGCGGATCGCTCTGTAGGGTCTGACGGAACATAAATCTCCGGGAGGAAGTAGAAAGGGGGGTGGTGGTGGGGTGACGTGGTTCTCCTGCAGAGTAGCAGAGAGGGCAGCCCAGGCCCCACTCAAGGAACCCCATACTGAATTGTGTGTGTGTGTGTGTGTGTGTGTGTGTGTGTGTGTGTGTGTGTGTGTGTGTGTGTGTGTGTGTGTGTGTGTGTGTGTCCAGTACCCAGAGCTGCTGCTGGCGTCGTACAACAACAACGAAGTGTGCCTGTGCTGTGTGTGTGTGTGTGTCCAGTACCCAGAGCTGCTGCTGGCGTCGTACAACAACAACGAGGAGGCGCCCCACGAGCCGGACGGCGTGGCGCTGGTGTGGAACATGAAGTACAAGAAGGACACGCCCGAGTACGTGTTCCACTGCCAGGTCAGTTCCACGCGCCTCCCTGCTCTCCCCTCTGCTCTCCCCTCTGCTCTCCCCTCTGCTCTCCCCTCTGCTCTCCCCTCTGTCCTCCCCTCTGTCCTCCCCTCTGTCCTCCCCTCTGTTCTCCCCTCTGTTCTCCCCTCTGGTCTCCCCTCTGTTCTCCCCTCTGTCCTCCCCTCTGTCCTCCCCTCTGTCCTCCCCTCTGTTCTCCCCTCTGTCCTCCCCTCTGTCCTCCCCTCTGTTCTCCCCTCTGTCCTCCCCTCTGCTCTCCCCTCTGTTCTCCCCTCTGCTCTCCCCTCTGTTCTCCCCTCTGTTCTCCCCTCTGTTCTCCCCTCTGTTCTCCTCTCTGTTCTCCCCTCGTTCTCCCCTCCCTGTTCTCTCTTCTCTCTGTTCTTTGTCCTCTCCCCCGTCTCCTCTCTGTTGCCCCCCCTCCGGCCACTAGGGGGCGACCTCCAGAGACACACGTGCAGTGTCTCCAACACCCCCCCCCCCCATAACGCATGTCACCTCCCCTGCCCTCCCGTCTCCTGGAGTCATTCTCCATGAGGTCACCAGCCTGGAGTCCACTTGAGTTGAGTGTCTTACCTCACCCGACCCGTGTTTGTTGAGCCCCGCAGCACACGAGCGTGTCGGGAACTCAGAGATCTGTGCGATCGTGTGTTTGGGCTTCAGCCACTGGTGGAGGACCCCCAGAGGGTGGTGTGTGTGTGTGTGTGGGGGGTGGGGGTGCAGGGACTAGCCTGCTGCGATCTCAACAGGGCTTCAGTCGGATGGATTCAGCGGCACCAGACCCCTTATCATGCGCTGCAGACAAGGAGCCTGTGTTCAGCCAGCAGAGGAGGGGCGAGGAGGGGCAGGGCGGCCTCGTTGTGTGGGGGGCTGGCTGGGTCTGCCCCGGGGGGCTTGGGGGGGGTACACCAGGACACGTTGAGTAGAACCACATGTCGGCGCCTCGCAGAGCGGATGTGGACGTGGGGGACAGAATGAAAAAGAACCAAAAAGTCCCCAAACAGAAGTGTGAAGGCATTACCTCACCTCACTGTAACCTAGTCCTACAACAGAGTCCTATAACTGTATAAAATAAACCTTTAACATAGTCCTATAACTGTAGAACAGAGTCCTATAACTGTAGAACATAACCCTTTAACATAGTCCTATAACATAATCCTATAACTGTAGAACAGTCCTATAACGGTAGAACATAACCCTTTAACATAGTCCTATAACATAGTCCTATAACTGTAGAACAGAGTCCTATAACTGTATAAAATAAACCTTTAACATAGTCCTATAACATAATCCTATAACTGTAGAACAGAGTCCTATAACAGAGTCCTATAACTGTATAGCATAATCCTTTTAAAATAGTCCTATAACTATCAGTCGTCTAACAGAGTCCTATAACACTATCCCGTATCTGTATAACATAGTGTTCTAACATGGTCCTATAACGCTATCCTATGACTATATAACAGTCTTCTAACTGAGTCCTTACGTAGTCCTTTAACAATAACAACTGTCCTATAACTCCAGCCCAGGTTGTCCTCATTGTTTTTGGGGAGAGACAGGACTGCTGTGGTTGGGGAAGAATAATGACCCAGGAGGACAATGAGTTGATGTGATGGGGCGAGGGCGTTTCATTCTGATGCAGCGTTGTCTCTCGCTGCTCGTTCTACGGCCGCGGCGCACGTTGCATATGAATTAGACCTGCCCAGCTCCGGTGTTATCAGACTGTGTTCCGTGTCAGTGTTATAACAGGGTGTCCGCGCATCCTTAAAAAGTCTTAAATTCATGTTTCTAAATTTAAGGCCGTAAAAAGTCTTCAAATTCGTTACAAATGTCATATGCTGATCTTAAATACTGTAACTCAAGGTCTTAAATTTGTCGGGGCAGGACTGTATATTTTTTAATTTTTTTGTAGAGAGGCTTCTTTCTTGCTAGCTGCATATATAAACGATTATCTGCGTGCTTGCTAGCTAGTCTGCGACAATGGGTAGGTTCAAATTCAAGGACAGTTGGCTGGAAGACGTCCGTTTCCGAAGTTGGCTCGCGTCTGTTGCCAACCCCCACCCACCATCGCGTGTTTTAGGTCTTAAATTTCATTCAAGGTGGTATTAAAAAGGTCTTAAAAAGCCTTAAATTTGACTTGCTGAACCTGCAGATACCCTGTTTAATGGGGGGGTTCCAGCCGGCTGTACCCCACAGGGCGGCCCGCTCTGGTCGGTATGCCCCCCCCGGTGTTCTTCATGTATCGGGTGTCGTGTGTGTTTCCGTCTCCCAGTCCGCGGTGATGTCTGCGGCGTACGCCAAGTTCCACCCCAACGTGGTGGTGGGCGGGACCTACTCGGGACAGATCGTTCTCTGGGACAACCGGAGCAACAAGAGGACCCCGGTGCAGCGCACCCCCCTGTCGGCGGCCGCGCACACGGTACGGTGACACGCACACACTAAAACACGCACACAGTATGGTGAACACACACGCGCACTAGAACACGCACACACGGTATGGGGACACACTCTCACGTGAGAATACGCACACACGGTACGGTGACACGCCTACACACACATGAACACGCACACACAGTACGGTGACGCACACAAATGGTGACACACACACAGTATGGTGACGCACACACACACACACATAACACACACACACGGCACACACACACACACACACAGCACACACTGAACACACACACACAACACACACCACACACACACACACACACACGGTACGCTGTCACACACACACGCACATACGAACACACATACATGGTACGGCGACACACACACATGGTACGGCAACACACATACACACACGGACACACACACATGGCATGGTGACACGCGCACACACCGTGACCAACATAGGAGAACACACACACACGTATTCACACAACTACGCTATGGTGACCCACAGATGCTGCCATGGTTTGTCTTAAGCCATGTCTAAGACTTTTTCCCTCCCCCTTGGTCTCTCTCCCACTCGGTCTCCCCTCTTGCCTTCTCCCCCTCTCTCCCTCCCCCTATCTCTCCCCCCTCCTCTCCCCCCTCCCCCCCACAGCACCCAGTGTACTGTGTGAACGTGGTTGGCACCCAGAACGCCCACAATCTGATCAGCATCTCCACCGACGGAAAGATGTGTTCCTGGAGCCTGGACATGCTCTCACAGCCCCAGGTAACCCCGCCATGAGCTCCTAGTCTCCTCCATCTCCCCCCCACCCCCCTGTGCACCCCCAGCGGTCGGAATCTCTTCCCAATCCCACTTCCAACCTCCTAGCTCTGTGCCAACTTCATGATAAAAAAGAATATGGATTGCATGTGCAAAAGTGTGAACAGGAAACGCCTCTGGTGCACTTCCTGCTGAGCGTGTGGGCGTGTTCGCACAATACCCGATCAGTACCGGTACTGGAGTGATTTCCGATGCTGGTATCGGAACACGACGCACAACACAGCGCACACAAGTCGGCCGATGCGTCCCCAAGCAGTGCCGTGACCCGGTGCCTAGCCGCGGCGTCTGTGGCGGCGTTGCGTCCTGGCGCTGCGGCCCTTGTCCCGTCCTCAGCGCGTCTTTCCCCGGTCTCCAGGACAGCATGGAGCTGGTGTTCAAGCAGTCCAAGGCCGTGGCCGTCACCTCCATGTCCTTCCCCCTCGCCGACGTCAACAACTTCGTGGTGGGCGGCGAGGACGGCTCCGTCTACATGTCGTGCCGTCATGGAAGGTGGGTTCACCCGACGCCTCCCCCCCCCCCCCACCCTGACCCTAACCGCACCCCCCTCCCACCATCTCCTCAACCCACACCCAGGAGTCTCCCCCACGCACGGACACAAGCCAGGAAACTTTAGAGTGTGTGTGTGTGTGTGTGTGTGTGTGTGTGTGTGTGTGTGTGTGTGTGTGTGTGCGTGTGTGTGTGTGTGTGTGTGTGCGCGCGTTAATGCCTGTGTGTGTGTGTGTGTGTGTGTGTGTGTGCGCGTGTGTGCCTGTGTGTGTGTGTGTGTTGTGTGTGTGTGTGTGTGTGTGTGTGTGCGCGTTGATGCCCTTGTGGGAATGTATGTGTTTGTGTTAATTCTGGGTGTGTGTGTACATGCTTTATAAACACTGCCCACCAACTTCCTTACGTAAAGCAAACTCCACACTTGATCCGCCGTGTGTGTGTGTGTGGAGGGGGGCCTTCCTGTGTTTCCTCTGGACCTGTGGGCTGTGTTTGGAGAGGCCGGGCAGCGTAAACACACCGCCCGCCGCCAGGGCCCACGCGTCACGGCCCCGCCTCCCGTCCGTCCGTCCCTCACCCCGTGCTCTCTCTAGGGGTGTTTGATGACTTTGTTTACAGTCGTTGGTCCCGAAGCAGACCGAGGACTGAGCTGTTTGCGCCACACAGCTCTCCTTGAATTAGCACCAGGGTTGGGTCTCCCATATGGGAGGGAGGGAGGGAGGGAGTGAGGGAGGGAAGGAGAGGGAGGGAGGGAGAAGAGAGGGAGAGGGGGAGAAGAGGGGAGGAGAGGGAGGAGGGAGACAAGACAGAGAGGGAGGAGAGGGGGCGAGGGAGGGAGGGGGGAGACAGCGCGAGGAGAGCGGTTGAGAGCGACTTTGTTTACAGAGACGTAGGGAGCAAGAGCAGAGCGAGAGACTGAGCAGTTGCGCCAAGAGAGCGGGGGAGAGAGCGAGAAGAGGGGGAGAAAGAGGGAGAGAGAGAGGGAGGGAAAGAGACAGAGACAGAGAGGGAGGGAGAGGTGGGGAGGGAGGGAGGGAGAGCCCTTATCGTCCTGTAGTAGTCGTTCTCCTGGAGGCCGTGGACGGGGGGGTTAGTCAGCAGCCGTTTATTTTTTTCCCACCCATCTGAATCTCGTCTGTAATTGGGAGCGGGATGATGGCTTTCCACCTCATTTCCAGCGCTATGATACTCTCATCCCAGTTAATAATGCATAAGCATCACTCATGCTGAGTATTTACCTCTCTGCGTAATTATCGGAGCGCGCCGTCGCCCCCGGCTCCCAAACGCGCTGCGGAGCGGCGCGCACCACACATCCTGCCGGCTCTCTCGCCATACCAGTCAGAAACAATCACATGAATACATGAACAGACAGGTACCTCCCTCATCTCTCCCACCTCTCTCGTCCCCTCTCCTCTCCTCTCTCCTTCTCTCCTCGTCTCCTCTCCTCTCCATTCCTCTCCTCTCGTCTCCTCTCCTCTCCTACTCTTCTCCTCCTCTCCTCTCCATCCCTCTCCTCTCCTCTCCTCTCCTCTCCTCTCCACTCCTCTCCTCTCCTCTCCTCCTTCTCTCCTCTCCTCTCCACCCCTCTCCTCTTCTCCTCTCCATTCCTCTCCTCTCCTCTCCTCCTCCCCTATCCCGTCTGCTAATGCGGTGATACGTGGCTAAGTGACATCATTCCAATATTTGAGTGATCTGTAATAGATTGTGTCTCACTTCACCGCAACGTCGCCTCGGTCCCTCTCAGGCTGAGGGTGCTACACCTCAGCTCCCGCTCAGTCCCCGGCCCCCCGGGGGGCCTGACGGGCAGCACAGTGTTACCGTAGGCAACGGGACGCGCAGTGAGGCGACGTTCAGAGGAGTCACCGCTGTCTTCTCTCTCCCCCGCGTGGCGCGCAGCAAAGCGGGCATCAGCGAGATGCTGGAGGGCCACCAGGGGCCCATCACGGGGATCCACTGCCACACCGCCGCCGGCCCCCTGGACTTCTCCCACCTCTTCGTCACCTCCTCCTTCGACTGGACCGTCAAGCTGTGGAGCACCAAGGTACCCGCCGCCGCTGCGTTCTCCCATGATGCAACGGGGTGCATTCGGCGGTGCTCCTCCAGAAATAGAGGAACACCTTCCGCACTTTTTTTATTATCTTTCATTGATTTCGCAGAGTAACCGGCCGCTGTACTCGTTCGAGGACAACTCGGACTACGTGTACGACGTCATGTGGTCGCCCACCCACCCGGCGCTCTTCGCCTGCGTGGACGGCGTGGGACACCTGGACCTGTGGAACCTCAACAGCGACACGGAGGTTGGGCCGCCGCTCTGCGTCCCACACCGTAGTAGCCCAACGACGCACGGCTGCATCAGCCAATGATGTGTTTCAAAAAGGGGCCGACGTTCAATTCAGACTCACAACTAATAGCTTGATCATTTAATAACTACATCATTTCCATTTGTAACCTATAAATATAATAATACATTTGTATTGTTGTGGTCAAGCGTCCACGCATCCATGTTCTTCCGACTTGGAACCTCGACCGCACGTGGGTCAGAGGCCGACGCGTTTCCCATTCAGAGGAGTTTCCGATATTAACCCCCGTGTCCCCGTCCCCCCGTCCCCCCCGGGGTCGTCTCAGGTGCCCACGGCCAGCTGCACGGTGGAGGGCAGCCCGGCGCTGAACCGGGTGCGGTGGAACCACACGGGCCGGGAGATCGCCGTGGGCGACTCGGACGGGCAGGTCCTGGTCTACGAGGTGGGAGAGGTGAGCGGGGCTCCGGGCTGGTCCTCCGCTCGGCGCGGGTTGTGGGCGAATGTGTTGGTCCGGTGGACGATGAAGGCGGTGACGTTGTGCCCGAGGGGTTTGAGTCGGGCAGGGTTTGGGGGGGGCGGGGGGTGGTCTTGGCCCATGTGAAGGGGGGTTGTACCGAGAGGAAATCAGAGTTGTTTGTACCTCGGGGTTCTCAGTTCTGTATGTCTTTAACAACGGGAAACGTCAACGGAGCGGCTACGGGCTAGCCGCGGCTACAGGCTAGCCGCGGCTACGGGCTTACCGCGACTTCGGGCTAACGGTGGCTACTGGTCATAGCTCTGACTCCTAAACCCTGCCGGGACTGACACACAGTCCTGGGACTCTGATGACCCTATGCCTTTGGTGTGTGTGTCGGTGTGTGCTGTGGTGTTGTGTGTGTGCGGTGTGCGTGTGTGTGCGTGTCCCCCTCCCCTCCACAGCAACTGGCGGTGCCCCGGAGCGACGAGTGGACCCGCTTCGTCCGCACGCTGGCGGAGATCAACGAGAACCGGGAGGACACCGAGGAACTGGCGGCCCAGCGGCTGGCGGCGTGAGGCGTTCGCCGCGGAAACGCCACTGATGCACACACACAGACGGACAGACACGGACACACACACACACACACACACACACACACACACACACACACACACACACACACACACACAACACACACACACACACACACACACACACACACACACACACACACACACACACACACACACACACACAGGGACCACGGGGGTCTCGCTGCCCCCCCACCAGCCCCACCCTGGATAACGGGAAACTTAACGGCCTGCAGACACAAAACACCACCAGAGGAAGAGATATCATTGGGGGGGGGGGGGGGGGGGGGTATAACACGGATAGAATTGTTTACTCTTTTTTTTTTCTTTGTAGAAATATTTTTGCCTTCTTGATTGGCTGGTGATTCAGCTTCAGTCTTCCGTTGGAATCCAATGAGCAGCCCGGCTGGCGGTCGCGTGACGCCAACACACTTCTCATTTCGTGAAACCACATGCCTTAACGGTCAACGTTACAATCAAAAGGGAAGGTCCCATCCGTGGAGAGGGCGTCGGTCTGGGTTCAGCAGTTCTCTCTCAGGCTCATCTGCTGCTCTGGCATCCTCTGCTCTCGCCTGAATGTTCTGCTCATGGAACCAACTCATCATTGATTGGTTTTTCTAGCGTGTCCGTCGTTCGCTACCAAGAATGTAAACATCTCAACTATCACCGGGGGTTCATATTTTTCTAGATTGCTTAAACTTCTCTCAAATGATCTAAATATATCCTTGAAAATTCAAAGAAGTTTCCGTTAATCCGAATGTCTTTTTTTCTGCTTGTAAAATCGAGTTTTGGCGCCCAGTTTGACGCTTCAAACCGTTGTAATTAAGTACAAAAGAAAAGGAGAATGCTGGAACGGTTCGGGGGCTCATTTTGAGACGGTTCCTGAATTAAAAGTCTCACTCAAGTCCTTTTTTTTTAGAATAGCCAAAAAAAAACACCTTGTGTCAAATCTCTCCACATGTGCTTTTCAAACGCAGCGGAAACTGAGCAATTTGAATGATTTATTTCAACAGAATACAATAAATGTTTAAAATATCTCCCGGGGAGCCTGTGGTCGTGATTCCAAAATACTTTGAAAACATCTGTACATCCTCTCCTCTCCAAGGCACGGAAATCAAAGCACGCGTTCCACACACGTGCACAGCAATGCTCCACACACCAACACACACACACGCACTCTTCCCCTTCCACAGGCCCGTCCCAATATGTACAACAGAATTGTGCGACTACTGAGGCATCCATCGTTAGCGGGGTTCAAGAGGGGCACGGCTGGTCTGAGGTGCAGGTAAATAAAGATTATAAAGGTGACAAAGGCACTAAAAGTTGATCTATCCTAGCGAGGGGGGGTTTAGGGGGACGAGGAGCCGACCGGAGACACGTCTACAGGTCCTGGCTCTCCGCGGGCGCCGCCAGACTGACCACCACCGTGTCGGAGGACCTGAACTTGGGCAGCTGAAGGCCGAACTTCCTCTCCACGCCGGCGAAGGTGGACGCCGCCAGGCTGTAGCCCCCCAGGTGGTCTGCGTTCACTGGAGGGAGGTCCTCCGCGCGGGCCTTGGGGGTCGGCTCGGAGCCGGTGGGACGACTGAGGGAGGAGACGGGGGAGACGGGGCTGGAGTTACGTTAACATTCAGGGCGTTTGACAGACGCTTTTATCCAAAGCGACTGGCAATAAGTACGTTTGTCAGGAGAAACGACAATATAGCGCTGTCGGTACAGTAAGGATGTTCTTAGAACTTCATGTTAAGCACTAACAACCAGGTTAACCCATTCCCCGTATACAATAAAGATAGCTAGGATAAAACGCTACACAATGCTCAATACTATTTTTAAGGGGACATATTATCCCACCAGGCGTGAGTGATTAGCCGTTAGAAGCCTCCTGGTGGTATAATATGTCACCTTTAAGTGCAAGGTCACACAATATACAATAAGTGCGTATATTAAGTGCCAGGGAGTACGATACAAACATACAATAAGTGTGTAGGCTAGGAGGACTCTGAACAAGGGAGTCCTGAGTCTTCTGTGGAAGCTGCTGAGTGACTGCCGGTGTTGTTACTGATGTTGGACGATAAGCGTGTTATCGTCGTCGTTTGGGGGGGGGGGGGGGTTCACGATGCCGGGCTGGGGTGCGGGTGGTCGCTACGTACTGTCCGCCGAAGTCGATGTACAGCCACCTCTGGAGCAGCTCGTAGGTCAGCAGGGTCACGCCGAACTGGGGAGAGGACCTGCAGACACGCGCTGGGGAACACGGGGAGCTACGGTTTAGAATACTTTTCGAAAAAGGAAATTCTTTTTAAGTATTTTTAAGATTGAATTAAGAACCCAATTTTATTTCCCTTAGAACCCAAGCAGGTTCTATTTCATACTCATGTAACCTACAATTTGTGTGTGTGTGTGTGTGTGTGTGTGTGTTTGTTTCAAGTGTGCGCTTGTATGTGTGTGTGTGTATGCGTCTTTGTTTGTGTATGTGTGTACGTTTGTTTCAGCTTATGCGTGTTTGTGTGATTTTCAGGGTATGCCTGTGTGTTTATGAATGTGTGTGTGTTTGTTTCAGCCCTGTGTATTGTGTGTGTACGCGTGTGTGTGTGTGTGTGTGTTTGTTTGTTTCAGCCCTGTGTATTGTGTGCGCATGTGTGTGTGTGTGTGTTTGTTTCAGCCCTATGTATTGTGTGTGTGCGCGTTTGTGTGTGTGTGTGTTTGTTTTAGCCCTGTGTATTGTGGGCGCGTGTGTGTGTGTGTGTGTGTGTTTGTTTGTTTGTTTCATCCCTGTGTATTGTGTGCGCGTGTGTGTGTGTGTGTGCGTGCGTGCATGTGTGTGCGTGTGTGTGTGTGTGTGTGTTTGTTTCATCCCTGTGTATTGTGTGCGTGCGTGCGCGCGTGCGTGTGTGTGTGTGCGTGCCCGTGTGTGCGTCTCACCCCCCGCCCCCTTCCACAACGCCCTGAAGCCCTCCTCCTGGACGATCTTCCGGAAGCAGTCGGTCACGCCGTTGTACGTGGTCTGGCCGGCGCGCGCCGCCACCTGCAGGCGCGTCTTGATGACATCAGCGGGGGTGACCAGCGAGGCCGCCGGTACACCTGGGGGAGGGGGGAGGGGGGAGAGCGAGAGGGAGAGAAATGAGTCACTCTCCCACAATGCACGAACCCACATACTATGCTAATATAGCGAGGCAGGCGGGAAATGGGCTGCAGGCTAAGTAGTAGGGCTGTGTGTGTGTGTGTGTGTGTGTGTGTGTGTGTGTGTGTGTGTGTGTGTGTGTGTGTGTGTGTGTGTGTGTGTGTGTGTGTGTGTGTGTGTGTGTGTGTCACATATACACTGCGTTGGATCCCTCCCAGAACAACCAGTCACCCCCACCGCCATTCCCCTCCAATCACACACAGAAAAACACGCACCTACGCACACACACACACACACACACACAAAGTGCACGTGTGTGTGTGCATGCGCATAACAGCACACACACACACATGACATGAGATGCATGTTGTTGCGCTTTGTGTGTGTGTGTGTGTGTGTGTGTGTGTGTGTATACATGTGTGCGATCCAGGTGTATCCGTTACCGGCGATGGCTCCAGCGGTGAGCAACTGCAGCGCTCCCAGCTGTCCGTCCTTGTCGGCCAGCTTGGCTTTGGTGTGGGCGTACACCGGGAAGTAGATGCACGAGAAGGGGATGTCACGCGCAGGAAGCACGCCTTGGCCCCCTACAGCGCGCGCACACACACACACACACACACACACACACACACACACACACACACACACACACACACACACACACACACACACACACACACATATGCACGCACAAACACGCACGCGCACGGACACACAAGCGCACACGCGCACACACGTGCATGCACGCACGGACACGTAGACACACACACGCACACATACGCACACTCAAACAAGCACAAACACAAACAAACACGCGTGCACACATACACGCGCACACAAGCACGCACGCACACGTACAAACACACGCACACAAAAACACACACGCGTGCACGCACACACAAATACACACACACACGCACACACATACACACACGCAAAAGAAAGAAGAATGAACGGGGGTCCTGGGGTACTCTCTCCCCAGAGGGTACACCTGCAGAAAGCTCCACGGAGAACGAAACCCGGCCGAAAAAAAGGGGAAATAAGGGCCTCTGATTACTCCCAAGAGCGGCGGTGGCGGCGGCGGTGGTGGTGGTCGTGGTGGTGGTGGTGGGGGTGGTGGTGGGGGTGGTGGTGGTGGTGGTGGTGGGGGTGGTGGTGATGCGTGGCGACGCGGTGAGAGTGCTTAAAGGAGCGGTGTGTTTCCTGCAGGTTAATTGGTGACAAGAGTGACGGAGCGCTGAAGAGATCCGCCCTCCTCGTGTATAATAATAGCACGCCGCCTTAATCCAGCCAGAGGCCCCCCGGGGCCCTCGAGGGGACTCCAAGGCTCCTTCTACTAGAGACGGGGTGGCCCCCGCCGAGAGGGTTAGAGACATTGGGGGGGGGGGGGGCTGGTGGTCACGGTAAGAAGTCAGAAGAACCTCCGCAAATGATGATCGGAACCTCTTTCTCCCTCTCTCTCTCCCCCTCTCTCTCTCTCCCCCTCTCTCTCTCTCCTCTCTCTCTCTCTCACTATCACTGTCTCTCTCTCTCTCTCTCCCTCTCTCATCTCTGCCCCTCTCTCTCTCTCTCTCCCCCCCTCTCTCTCTCTCTCTCTCCCCCTCTCTCTCTCCCCCTCTCTCTCTCGCCCCCCTCTCTCGCTCTCTCTCTCTCTCTTTCTGTTTCTCTCTCTCTCTGTTTCTCTCTGTTTCTCTCTCTGTTTCTCTCTCTCTCTCTCTCTCTCTCTCTCACTATTGCTGTCTCTCTCTCTCTCTCTCTCACTATCGCTGTCTCTCTCTCCCCTCTCAGTCTCTCGCTTTCTCTCTACTCCTCTGTCTCTGTCTCTCTCTCTCTCTCCTCTCTCTCCCTCCATCCCCCCTCTGTCTCTCTCCCACTCTCTCCCCCCCCCCCCCCCCACCAGTCTCCCTCAAACTAACCACTCACCAAACCCAGTCCGCTGGCATCGTCTATCAAAAGGAAGTCAGTTTTTTTCTCCCCCTTCCTTCTTCCAACTATCCCCCCGCCGTCGTCTGGTAGCCATTAAAGCGTGGAGCCCGAACACATGACTCGAGACGTAGGTGAACCCACAGAGCAGTGATCGGCAGAACAGCGGTAGCGCGGCATAATCCCTCTGCTAATTCGCTGTAGCTGGCTGGCCGCGTGCCGGCCTGCACGGGAAAAACACTGTTTGGGAAAATTGCAAACAGTCCGTCCGGATAACCGAAAGCAGGCGAACAAAACGTCTTCTCATTTGCATTGTTGTGTCTGATCCGCGCGGCGGCTGCAACAACCCCAAACAGAAAAAAAAATCTAGAATCCCCCGTTTATAAAACAACGTCGGTGTTGGCTTCTCAAACACGGGGGAGACCGGATCACCGGACCCCCGCGTGACGCTGAGCCGCTGAGGAAGCGATGCGCGACCGCCACGCAGTGCCTGTGGCAGGGCCTCCGGAGGTCGTGGCTCAGGAGGAGGTAGAGCGGGACGGCTGGTAACCGGAAGGTCGCTAGCTCGATCCCCGGCTCCCCCTAGGGGGAGCCGGGGATCGAGCTAGCGACCTTCCGGGACGCCTTCCGAGACGCCTCGCCCTGACTGCTCCCGACGAGCCGGCTGTCGCCCTGCGTGGGTGACTCCGCCGTCGGTGCGTGAATGGGTGAATGTTAGGCAGTACCGTAGAGTCCTTTGAGTGGCCGCTGGGTAGAACAGCGCTGTTTGAAGGCAGTCTATTTATTTAGCCATTTACACGTCAGGCTGTATTTGATCATTCCTGCGCCTGTGTCTGAGCCTCGTTCTGTGGGTGGAGGCGCGGGGGGTGGAGGGTTGGGGGTTGGGGGTGGGGGGTTGGGGGGTTGGGGGTTTGGGGGGGGGGGAACCTAC
The DNA here is from genome assembly GCA_900291075.1 of Melanogrammus aeglefinus. Classification (NCBI taxonomy): domain Eukaryota; kingdom Metazoa; phylum Chordata; class Actinopteri; order Gadiformes; family Gadidae; genus Melanogrammus; species Melanogrammus aeglefinus. The sequence goes on from OLKM01001627.1 coordinate 21,284, forward strand.
CTTGTAGAGGCCGAAGAAGCCCAGCTCCCGCACCACGCTCATGGCCCCCACCCGGGGCCCCGTGGTGATCTCCCCGGCCACCTGCAGCCGGATCTTCACGATCTCCAGGGGGTTGGTGAAGACCACCTGGGAGCCGCCGGCCTGCGGACGCCACGGAGGACACAAGAACACAAGATGGCGTCTGAGGACGCAACGCGTGAAGTGGGGCGAGGCCCTTAAGAACCTCCACAAGTGGTGAGCAAGGGGGGAGGGGGGTGTGTGTGTGTGAGAGAGTGTTACTTGGTGTGTGTTTGTGTGTGTGTGTGTGTGTTTGTGTCACTGGGTGTGTGTATGTAAGGTTGTGTGTGTGCGTGAGTGTGTGTTTGTGTGAGAGAGTTTGGCTTGGTGCGTGTGTGTGTATGTAAGTGTGTATGTGTGTGTGTGTGACTTGGGTGTGTGAGTGTGAACGTGTGACTTATAATTGCTGTGTCGGTGTGTGTGTGTGTGCGTTTGTGCCCGTGCACGTGTGCGTCTGTTTGTGTGTGGAATGGTAATTAAGTGATGTGTAAGCATTTCCTCCTCACAAACACACACTCACACACACACAAAAAAACACCCAGATTTCCTTCCGCGCCCCTACTACACCCCCTCTCTCCTCCCCGTCGTGTCTCCCCCAGTTGTCATTAAATGACCTTGACGTGCGGCGAAGAAAGACAGGCATTGATGGAGCGAACGGGCGGGGTCAGGGCCGGAGGAGGTGGGGTGACGGGGGCTGTGACCCTGGCACCCCACCCTCTGCCCCCCCCCACCCTCTGCCCCCCCCCCCCCCAGGGCACCTCCCGGGGAGGGGTGAGAGGGTGAGTGCCCCAGCCGGCCTTAGCCAGCACACGTTGCTAATTCACCCCTCTATTCCCAGGGGAGAACCACCACCCCTACAACCCCCCTCACCCCTCACCTCAACCCCCCCCCCCCCCCACAGAGCCCCCGCCTCACCCCCCCTCCCCTCCCCAACCAACCGGGGGTCCAGGACAGCTACGGCCCTGGGGGGACACGTCCCCTCTGACTTTATCTCATTTATCAACCCGCCCCCCCGAATCTAATCAGGCCTGGAGGGGGGGCCGCCCGTGACCCCCGGGGGCCAGGGGTCCTGGTGTCTGTAAACATCCGAGGCCGCGGTCTAAAATAAGACCCCGGCGGTGGTTTGGAGGGGAAGGAGAGCATCCGGCGCTCGGGAGACACGTCCGTCCGTCCGTCCGCTCTGCGGTCGTCTCCCCCACCTCCCCCATCTCCTCCACCTCCTCCTGCACCTCCTCCTCCTCTTCCCGACCGCACCGCTCCATCACGGAGACCCCTCCGTCTCCCAGGGCAACGGCGGGGCCTCACACACCGCTCAACGACTCCTAAAGCGATGCGCTCCCAAAACCCCCCCCCCCGCCCAACCTGGACGTCTCCAGCAGGGGGCCGGCAGGAGGCAAGGTGTTGTTTGAGTCTGGAGACCCCCCCCCCCCCCACCCCGACACCTCCCCCTCTGGTTCCTGGCTCTGCTGTTCTGTGCAGCAGGCCTGGAGGTATGCGCCCGCGTTGTCAAACTCCATCACGATGAACTGGAACCAGCTCCGAAACTCGGGCCCTCCAGGGGCCCCCTGCCTCCAATTAAGACCCTGACAGGGGTCACGACCCCGCAGACCCCGCCCCTCTGCCAGCAACCTGCAGGCGGAGGGTCTGCTTTGCGTCAGCACCGGGCCGGCCCGACGGAGAGGTGGGGGTCGGGGAATTAGCGTCATAATCCGCGGGGCGTGATTACAGGACAACACGGGGCGCAGACCGCCGCTGGGCGCGACGGATCAGAGCGGCTATTTATAAACCCTGGGGCTCGTTCCGGACCGGTGAGGTTTGTTGTCGGTGTGCGATTGTCGGGGTTCGATGTTTGTGGAAAACTATGTCGATGAAATGTTGCATGAATTTGAGGAATCGTCTGTTGATTTAGGAATTATCTTCCCCCGCTTTTAGAGGAAAGAAACGTTCAATCGTAAACAAACGTGTGCATTGATCTTGGGGGTGTGTCTTCTAACATCGCAATTTCGGGGTTCACACAGCTAAAAACGTTAAGAACGTTAAATATGTTAAAAAAAAGGTAAAAACCTTTAAAGACACTAGAAAGCGCAAGAAAATTAAAAGAAAACAAAAAAAATTCAAACGTAAAAAAATAAAAAATAAAAACATTAACAAGTGGTAGCTTACGCATCCTCCAGCCAGCATCTCGGCCAGCAGCGGGATGGTGTTGTCCTTGCTGGTGAACTTGTCCCTCACAAAGTCGTTCACCTGGAACGCAAACCAAAAACAAGAAGATGAAGTCGCATCCCCCGGCACACACACACACACACACACACACACACACACACACACACACACACACACACACACACACACACACACACACACACACACACACACACACACACACACACACACACACACACACACGCACGCACACAAGCCCCCCCCCCGCCCGCAACCCCTGATTGCAGCCGCATCCTGATTCTCAAGAGTGTGCTTTTACAAAGTACTGCTCTGTGTTTGTGCGTTTAACATTCATAGACAATCACTGGGCCGCGGCGCACACTGAGCCGCACACGTCGAACGACTTGCCGTGAGTTTGATAGCTTTTTCCGGGGCCACGCCGATCAGCTGAGGTAGAAGACCTGGGGAAATATTATTCATAGGCAACCGTTAAAACCCTCCCCCCCCCAGACACACACAACACAACATTCCCGGACTTGTAATGGACACACAACGCACACCATTTCTTTTTCGGTCGGTCGGTGGGGCGGGCGCGGGGGGGGGGGGGGGTTCATATGAATACGCCTATTGAGAGGGGTTAGTACAATCTAATCTCCGGGATTCGTGTTTCGGCGTAAAACAAACCACATCAATATTTACCGATATCCATCTGATGCTGGGGGGCCACAAAGGTCCCATTGAGGGACAAGGGGAGGCCTAAAATATGACACTGTGCTGTGGCGGGAACGGGGGCCCGCACTGGCCTAGCCTTGATCCCCACACAGAGGGGGAGCTGTGTGGTCGCAGACTATGGCTGGGTGGGTGAAGGGGGTGAGGGTGAGGGTGAGGGTGAGGGAGGGGGGTGGGGGGTGGGGGGTGGCAGCGACGCGCAACAGGGGCGATAACCGCGGAGCCGGTTGGCCGCCAGTCCTTCGTCGGGCGCGGGGAAAGTTGTGACGGGCCGCTGAGTGACGGCCGCTGGAGGGACAGCCGAGCGTGTCTGTCTCTCACTCCGTCAGGCTCTCAGCGCCCGGGGGGAGGCGCTGGGGGGGAGGGGGGGTGGTGGTGGTGGTGGTGGAGGAGGAGGTATAGGAGAATGCAGGGGTAGCGAAAGAGGAGGAGCAGCGTGTCGGTGTGGTCGGGGAGGAGGAGGAGGACAAGAGGAGGAGGGTGTAGGTGGTGGTTGAGGAGGCGCCGGCGGAGCAGGGTGAATCTGACGGTGCGGGGCCCGCTCCACCTCCAGACAGCGGGCGGTGCCGGGCGGACGGCAGTAGATGGCAGTCTTGGCTTCCCATCCCGTCCTGCCGCCCCCGGGCAGGACGTGTGTTGTGTGTCTCAAGTCCTTGACACACACACACACACACACACACACACACACACACACACACACACACACACACACACACACACACACACACACACACACACACACACACACACACACACACACACACACACATTCACACTCAAAACACATTAACACCCACACCCGCACACCCACACCCAGTCAAACACACACACCGAGTGCTGGTGGGTCCTGGGGGACTCTGGGGGGGTAGAGAGGGGGCGACCCCGGGGTGCGGCTGCGTCCCGGGCTGAGAGGCGGAGGCCAGAGGTCCCTGCTATCAATTAGTGAAGCGCAACGCTGATGCTAGCAGACTGACAACACAACGCTGCTCCCCCTCAACGGGAAACTCCTCTCCTCTCCTCTCCCTCCTCTCCTCCTCTCCTCTCCTCTCTCCTCTCCTCTCCTCTCCTCCTCCTCTCCTCTCCTCTCCTCCTCTCCTCCTCCTCCTCTCTCCTCTCTCTCCTCTCTCCTCTCCTCTCCTCCTCTCTCCTCTCCTCCTCCTCCTCTCTCCTCTCCTCTCCTCTCCCATCCGCTCTCCTCTCTCCTCTCCTCCTCTCCTAGGTATCACACACACTCACAGGGAAAGCATGCACACATACACGCACATGCTCAGGGAAGGGCGCGCACACACATACACACATGCCGGTGCACACACATCAAACACATGCCTCTGACAACAAACACAAAACACAACCACACACACAACAAACACACACATGCCTGTGAAAACACTCACACACACAAACACACACACACACACACACACACACACACAGAACAAACACACAACAAACACATGCCCGTATGGGCGCACACTAACAATAAATACACACAAACATCCCTGTGCACGCACACACACACACAGACAATACACACACACACACACACACATACACAAACACACACACAACACGCCGATGCACACACACACACAAACTCGGTGCACACACACACACACACACAAACACACCACACACACACACACACACACACACACACACACACACACACACACACACACACACACACACACACACACACACACACACACACACACACACACACACACACACACACACAGAAGGAGGGGGCACCTCTGTAGAAGCCGAAGAAGCCCTCGTAGCGCAGCACCTTGTGGGCGCAGTCGAAGCTGTTCTTGTACATGAGCTCTCCCACCAGCGAGCCCGTGGCGCGCTGGTTCTGCATGCGGGTCTTCACCAGGTCGATGGGGTACACCGCTGTGGCCCCCGTGGCTGCACACACACACACACACACACACACACACACACACACACACACACACACACACACACACACACACACACACACACACACACACACACACACACACACAACACACACAGTCATACAAACACACACACACACACACACACACACACACACACACACACACACACACACACACACACACACACACACACACACACACACACACACACACACACACACACACACACACACACACACAGTCACACACACACACACACACACACACACATTCACACACAGTCATACAAACACACACACAGAAACACAGTCATACACACACACACACGCAGTCATACACACACGGTCATACACACACACACACACACAAAACACACACACACAACATACAGTCACACACCACACACACACACCACACACACACACACACACACACACACACACACACACACAACACACACAACACACACACACACACAGTCCACACACACATCACACACAGTACTGACATTCAAGCACACAGTCATTACAAACACACACACACACACTCAAGATGTCAACACACACACACAGTCATACACACACACACATTCACACACACAGTCATACAAACACACACACACACACACACAGTCACACACACACACACACACACACACACACACACACACACACACACACACACACACACACATACAGACACACACACACACACACACACACACACACACACACACACACACACACACACACACACACACACACACACACACACACACACACACACACACACACAGTACTGGAGTTAAAGTAAGTCTTCAAACAGAAGCCTTTTATCAAGATGTATCCAAAATAACGTCAGGGATTAATAATATCCTTCAGAATACATGAATAGCTCAGAACGGATATGTGCACAGACAAACGCACCCACATATACACACACAGTCAGACACAATGACAGACACACACACACACACACACACACACACACACACACACACACACACACACACACACACACACACACACACACAGTGCCGGTCTGTTCCCCTTGGAGGAGGTTATGTCAGAGGGTCCTTGTGTCGCTGGCTTCCAGCGTAATTACACCAGAGATTCCAGAGTGCGGTTCCGGAAGATTTGTGTCATTCCAAGACTCCGGCTCCAAAGACAGCCTGGAGCCACCGGCAAAACCAGCGCACAATGTGGGGGCCCCACATCAGAAGACCCCCTGTAGCCCCGCGCCCCGCGCCCCACTCACCCTCTCCCTCCCTGTCTCTGTCTCTCTCTCCCTCTCCCTCTCCCCCTCTCTCTCTCTCTCTCTCTCTCTCTCTCTCTCTCTCTCTCCCTCTCCCTCTCTCTCCCCAGAGTACAATGGCCGGGCCCCAGGGGCCGACTAGGGGCCCTGGAACGCCAGCGCCCCATACCACCCCCCTGGCCCCCCTCGGCTAGGGTTACCCCGCCTGGGGATGGGGGGTGGGGGGGGTGGGGGGGAGGGACCTGGCCGTCTGCAGACATGTCACTCACCTCCGGCGATTGCGCCCAGGCCGAACCTGTAGCCAGACTCCACGGCCTGGAGCCAGATGGGCCGCCCCGCATCGGGGGCGTGCTGGGGGGAGACGGGGGGAGACGGGGGGAAGACAGGGGGACGGGGGTGCGAGAGGGAGACACAGAGGAGAGAGAGGGGGGGACACAGGGGGGGAGGGAGGGGGGAGACAGGGGAGAGAGAGGGAGATGGGAGAGAGGGGGAGAGATGAGGGAGAGATGGGTAGAGAGAGGGGGAAGACAGGAGAGAGAGGAGGGGGAGACGGGGGAGAAGAGGAGGGGACGGGGAGCGGGGGAGAGAGAGGGGGGAGACCGGGCAGACAGGGGAGACGGGGGAGAGAGACGGAGGAGAGAGAGAGAGGGGGGGAGACAGGGATGGGAGAAGGGGGAGGATCATAACATGAACCGGGGTGGTGTATTAGTATTAATCGACGGAGAACCAGATACACGGAGAGCGAGAGAGAGAGAGAGAGAGAGAGAGAGAGAGAGAGAGAGAGAGAGAGAGAGAGAGAGAGAGAGAGAGAGAGAGAGAGAGAGAGAGAGAGAGAGAGAGAGAGAGAGAGAGAGAGAGAGAGAGAGAGAGAGAGACACCCGGAGCTCCCGGCGACGGAGGACCGGAGAGGAGGAAGGCAGACGCTCTAATGGCGGCTCCGTCTGGATAGGGTGTCATAGACCCGGGGCTCAGAGACACTAAATGATTGTGTACGGACCCGGACCGCAGGGGGGGGTTCTGAAGATGACACTTGACGAGTAGGAAGCCGGTTAGAGTCGACTAAAAGGGGACTAGAGCCTGGAGGAGGAGGAGGAGGAGGAGGAGGAGGAGGAGGAGGAGGAGGAGGAGGAGGAGGAGGAGGAGGAGGAGAGGAGGAGGAGGAGGAGGGGAGGAGAGGAGGAGGAGGAGGAGGAGGGGGGGGAGGAGGGAGGAGGAGGGGGGGGGAGGAGGAGAGGAGGAGGAGGAGGAGGAGGAGGAGGAGGAGGAGGAGGAGGAGGGAGGAGGAGGAGGAGAGGAGGAGGAGGAGGAGGAGGAGGAGGAGGAGGAGGAGAGGGAAGAATAGGAGGACCACCACCACCAGCAATCCATCTTCACCACCACCCACCACACCCACCTTACCAACACCACCACCCCCCGAGTCCACCTCTACTACCACCACCACCCACTACACCAACCAGCACCATCACCGAATCAATCTCTACAACCACCACCACCACCCACATCACCAAAACACCAACACTACGAGTCCACCTCCACCACCAACACCACTACCCCACTAGACCTACCAGCACCACCCCCCGAGTCCATCTCCACCACCACCACCACCACCACCCCAAGTCCACCTCCAACCACTTTTTTTTTCATTCTCTTTTTTTCTCCCCCCCCCCCCCCCCCCCGCCTGCCTCCCCCATCCCCCGTCTCTCTCTCTCTCTCCGGCTCTTATAGACTTTTGCCGAAAGGCTCCTGAGACTCCAGGGCCTGATAAAAGCCTCCTATTAGCCTCTTAGATGTGTGATGCACCCAGTGTGTGTGTGTGTGTGTGTGTGTGTGTGTGTGTGTGTGTGTGTGTGTGTGTGTGTGTGTGTGTGTGTGTGTGTGTGTGTGTGTCCGGCTGCTCTGAATAAAAACCAAGGGGTCTTTTATGGCGAGGTGCGATGCAACAATCCAGTCCCCTTTCATACCTATAATTGGGCCGACTTTTATCCGGGAGTTTTAGTAATGCACTTCACAAGGCGAGGAGACGGCAGTCACTCTGCTAATCCACTCGTCGGACCTTCTCCCCGACGCGCCACCTTCCCCCCGCCAGGCGGGAGCGGGAGGAAGAGGGGGAGGAGGGGGAGGGACGTGGGGGGTCGGGATGAAAGGCGAGGTGTATCAGGTGTCAATCAAGGCTACCTGTCTGGGGGCTTCGACCGGACGGACGTCACTCTCCTCCTGCGGCGCTATTCTGTCGATGTCCAGGTGACTCAGCCATCTAGGGGGGAGGAGAGAGGAGAGGGGAGAGAGGAGAGAGGAGAGAGGAGAGAGGAGAGAGGAAAGGAGAGGAGAGAGGAGAGAGGAGAGACAAGACCGGTGAGAGTAGAAATGAGAGGAGAGAGGAGAGAGGGGAGATAGAAGGGAGGAGAGAGGAGGAGAGAGGAGAGGATAGGAGAGGAGAGAGAAGGGAGGAGAGAGGAGAGAGGAGAGGGGAGAGAAGGGAGAAGGGAGGAGGGAGGAGAGAGGAGAGAGAGAGGAGACAAGACCGGAGAGAGGAGAGAGTAGAAATGAGATGAGAGAGGAGAGAAGAGGAGAGAGAGGGGAGGAGAGAGGAGACAGGAGAGGAGACAGGAGAGGAGAGAGGAGAGTAGAAATTAGAGGGAGAGAGGAGAGAGGGGAGGAAAGAGGGGAGGAGAGAGGAGACAGGAGAGGAGAGGAGAGAGAGGAGACAGGAGAGGAGAGAGAGGAGAGGAGAGAGAGGAGAGGAGAGAGGAGGGAGGAGAGAGGAGAGAGGAGAGAGGAGAGGAGCAAGAAGGAGACGTGAGGACCCTGATGCGAGGTTACCAGGTGAGCTCAACCTTAGCCTAGCCTGATCATACCCAGCAGCAGTTGATGTAAGATTTTCCACAGCTTTTTTACTGCCTCATAAGATACATTTATAGCTAACTTTCATTTGAGTTTACTATAAAAACGTTGTGCCGGTGGCCAAAACCAGTAAATGAAAGCATTCTGTTGTTTAATGGCGGAAAAGACTTTCTATACGAGCTTAGAGCATCATAAAGTCACTACCGATGTTTTATGTCGATCTTATAAACCAACAAGTCGGGCCACTATTGTTCCAATGAATTATCAAAACATATTTTATGTCCCAATAAAAATGGAGCTCATACCGCTTTTATTCACTTCATGGCCTTGTTAAACAACAGCCTTTTTAATCGTATTCCAATCTTTCAGCAAAACTCAGTCTGCTGAGGAATAAATGATGGCTGAGGTTATCAGCAATCCCCAAACCGATCAACCCAGGATAACTATACTTAGTCAGTAGTGAGTTACTAGTTCACCTACCCAGAGTAGGAGTATTCACTGAGCTGGTAGAGGATAACTATTATCAGGTCAGTAGTGAGTTACTAGTTAACCTACCCAGAGTGGGAGTGCAGGCCACTCAGCTGGTACAGGATCTCTATCTCCATGGGGGTGATCTGCCCGAACCTGTTAGCTGCGTTAGCAAACTCCTCTGCATGGACACACAGAACAGGTCAGTCACATCATGCAGGTATAGACCGGGTGGACTGAAGAGAGACAATCTACGAGTTACCGTGCCGGGACGGGTGTTTGAGAGGACACTCGTTTGTATTTGCTGATACTTTATAACGTGTGTTTTTCGATTTGGAGTCGTTAACGTGGTGTGGTTTCACCGAGAGACAAAACAATAGCATGAAACTGAGTCAATGGCCCACACAATGTATTCCAGTGTCACAGATTCTGTCCGTTGAGCAGCTCTTGAGATAATATCCTCTCGGTGTCTCGGGGGCTGGTCCACTCTACCCGGCGTGTTCCTCCGAGCTGACCCAGCAAATCAGCCCACTGACCTTTGACCTTTGGCCACAGGCCTGCCTTCCTTAACCCCAGAATTGATGTCACTGCATACCGCTCAGTGATCAACTTGACACCGTTGAAAAAGCTCTACTTCAAGCAGACCTTTTTAGCATAAAAAATGTGTGTGTGTGTGTGTGTGTGTGTGTGTGTGTGTGTGTGTGTGTGTGTGTGTGTGTGTGTGTGTGTGTGTGTGTGTGTGTGTCTATAAAGAAGTGACTAGAAAAAAATACATTTTGTGTGGGAAATACACTGTAATGGGAAAGGAGGAGGAAGAGGAGGGGGTGAAGGAGGTGGAGGACGAGGACGAGGACTGTAGGAGGAGCAGGACAATGTGGTGGAGGAGGTGGAGGAGGAGGAGGGGGAGGAGGAGGAGAACAAGGAGGAAGAGGAGGAGGAGGAGGAAGGGGGAGGAGGGAGGAGAACAAGGATGTGGAGGAAGAGGAGGAGGAGGGGAGGAGGAGGAGGGGAGGAAGGAGGAGGAGGTGAGGAGGAGAGGAAGGAGAGGTGGTGGGAGAAACGAGGAGCGGGGAGGAGGAGGAGGAGGTGGAGGAGGTGAGGAGGAGCGAGGAGGAGGAGGAGGTGGTGGAGAACGAGGAGGGGGAGGAGGAGGAGGAGGTGGAGGAGGAGGGGGAGGTGTGATCGACAGGACTGAACTGATTCCCACAAAGCAGTGAGCTATTACGTCATAACTTTTATTTACCTTATCAATTAGACCTACGGTTTAATGTTCCCTGTGTTTCCTGTCAAGAAAGGTGAGACGTGACAGGGTAAATCAGATTCCATGCGTCATTATCAAACGTTTT
>OLKM01001627.1:32073-69573 GCA_900291075.1 Melanogrammus aeglefinus
AGAGGGGGGGGGAGAGAGAGAGAAGAGAGAGAGAGGAGGAGAGAGGACCGAGAGGAGAAAGACGAGATTGAGAGAGGGGGAGGGAGAGAGGATAGAGGGGAGAGGAGAGCAGAGAGAGAGGGGAGACGGGGGGACTGGACGTCAGAGGAGGAGAGGAGAGGGAGGAGGAGGAGGAGGAGGAGAGATGGAGAGAAGAGGGAGAGGGAGGGGGAGAGGGAGGGAGGGAGGGGCACTGGCCGGGGGGAGGAGAGGAGGAGGGGAGAGGAGAGAGGAGGAGGAGAGAGGAGAGAGGAGGGGAAAGGAGAGAGGAGAGAGGAGTGAGGAGAGAGGATAGAGGAGGAGGAGGAGTGACGGGGAGATTGAAGAAGAGAGAGAGAGGAGAGAGCGGAGAAGAGAGAGAATAGAGGATGATGAGGAGAGAGCAGAGAGAGAGAAGAGAGAGACAGAGAAGACCGAGGAGGAGAGAGAGGAAGAGAGGAGGAGACGGGAGGGAGAGAGAGAGAGAGAGAGAGAGAAGAGACGAGAGAGGCAGGAGAGAGAGAGAGGAGGAGAGCGAGAGGAGAAAGAGAAGGAGAGAGAGGAGAGGAGGAGAGAGGAGAGGAAGGAGAGAGAGAGAGAGAGAGGGGAAAGAGAGAGAAGGGAGAGAGAGAGAGAGAGAGAGAGGAGAGGGAGAGAGACAGAGAAGAGAGAGGAAGAGAGAGGGAAGAGAGGAGAGGAGAGAGGAGAGGAGAGAGAGAAGAGAAGAGAGAGAGAAGCAGAGAAGAGAGAAGAGGGAGAGGGAGAGGAAAGAGAGAGAGAAGAGAGGATGAGAGGAGAGAGAGAGACGAGAGAGAGAAAGAGAGGAGAGGGGAGGAGAGAGAGAGAGAGGAGAGAGAGAAGAGAGAGAGACGAGAGAGAGAGAGAGGGAGAGAGAGAAAGAGAGAGAAGAGAGAGAAAGAGAGGAGAGAGGGAGAGAGGGAGAGAGAGAGAGAGGGAGAGAGAGAGAGAGAGCCAGGGGGAGAAGAGAAAGAGGGAGTAGGAGAGAGACAGAGTTCGAGAGAGAGAGAGGGAGAGAGAGAGAGAGAGAGAGAGAGAGAGAGAGAGAGAGAGAGAGAGAGAGAGAGAGAGAGAGAGAGAAAGGGGAGAGAGAAAAGAGGACATGGGATAAGAGGGGAGAGATGGGAGAGAGGGAGAGGGGGAGAGAGGAGGGAGAGAGCAAGAGGGAGAGAAAGAGAGAAAGGAGGAGAGAGAGGGGAGGACGGGAGAGAGGGGGAGAGAGAGAGAGAGAGGAGGGAGAGAGCCAGAGAGAGAAGGTGAAACTATCTCACAAAGCCGCAGAGAGAGAGAGAGGGGTTACTGTGACCCCGGGCATCGCATTACCAGCCAGTGATGAGCTGGAGTGGGAGGAGAGGAGAACGCATAAGCACATCAAAGTGGGGCCGCTGTGGCGTTCTGGTCATGGAGGTCATCGGGAGTGACAGAGTCAGAGGCTCTCGCTCCCTTAATCACAGCATGGCTAACAGGAAGCATGCGGAGTAGGGTCCCGGTGGTCCCCAGATAGCCGGGGGGGACGGGGGGGACGGGGGGCGGCAGGTGTGTCCGGAGGTAGGATGATTCAACACGACATCCGTGGAATCAGAAGGAGATGCCGGGGGTCACCCCCCCCCCCCCCACACCTTCCCTCCTCCCCCCCTGCTCTCTTTCTCCCTCTCTCCTGTCCTCCCCTCTCTCTCCCTCCCTCTCTCCCCTCCATGACATCCCTGTAAGCAGCTTAGGATCAAGCATGTCGGTAGCATTAAGACGGTCATAGTACTTTATGGTTTTATCATTTGTGCTGATTGAACTAATTCGCTTGTTTGCCTTTCTGTCACCTTGCATCACATTTCTTTCCCAGCTACACTGATTGGATTCAAGAAAAACAAGGCGACGACATCCGATACCACAGACGTCACCTCGTACCGACGTTAGCACCGGGCCCTGATCGTTCTCTCTTCACACCCCGCGCCCACTCCTCACGCACACACACCCACCCACCCACCCACACGTGTGGCCAGTGTTTCCACCAATTAATTCCAGGCATGAAACAACAGCCGCAAGGTGGCAGGCCCCAGACGGCAGAAATAACAAGCCTCCACTTCCCCGGGAGGACATCGCTGGCTTCTCACCTCAGCCTCCATCCATCACAGTACTTCCAAAAACACAGCGCTAGGACACAATACAAAATCAGCTGGGGCCGCCCGCGCCGAGGAGAAACAACCCGACTACAATTTGGACAGATTAGTGAGTTAACCCTCACCGCACGGGGGTTCTTTGGCGAAGCGCTGGGCCGCCACAGCCGACTGTGATGAACCACAAAGTGCTCTGAGAGGGCCCCCACAGCCCCGCCGGCCTGTCAGACCCCCAGACCCCAAGAGAGAGAGACCACCCCGGTCGCGCGCTCAGCCCACCGGCCCCCAGGTCAGACCCAGAGGCCGGAAGCGGCCTTTAACCAAATCGACCCGTAACGCTGCGGCATCAAGGCGTCTTTTGAAATGCCAGCACAAAGAGGGTTCCAGCACATAGCAGCGCCGAAACACGTCGCGCGGTAATCCACCAGACGTGCAAGGCAGCGTTCTGAGCGTTTTAAGTCACGACTCGCTACCTGTGAAAGCGGGGTGATTCACGGTTGTGCGAACAAAGGCCTAATTATCACGTAAAGGTTATGGTATGGGTTTTCGACTCCCCCCGTTGGAAGGTTCTTGGTCTCAGTCCCTCTGTCGGCATCCCTTATATCGAGGGACATTTATGAGTATGTCCAGACCATTGGTTCTCAAACTGTGGTACGCTATTTGGTGGTATGCGAGAAAGGCTTCTCTTCAGTTGCCATCATAAAAAACGGAACACAGATGCAGGATGGATGCTGAGTCACACCTCTCTCAATACTGAAGCTGACCTCGATTGATCCGGGAAATCGCAGGATGTTGTTCGCGGAGGCAGACGCACCCTTCTCCTTAGGCCGAGCGAAGTTCAGTTGTCAAAGTGCCTGCCAACTTTTAATATTATTTGGCCTACGCTCCTTTATTTTGTAATAGCTTCATAATGTTGGGACTTGGGATGAAAAAAGTTTGAGAACCACTGGTCTGTCACACGTGAACGAGAGCCGGCGCCTTACCTGCAGGAACTGAGTGAACTCGGGGTAGCTGAGGAGCCTCTTCCTCTCGTGGCCAAAGTGCAGCCGGATGAACTCACAGTCCCAGTTGAACGGGATGTGGTGGTGCACCGTGGTCTGGCTGAAGATGTCGCGCACATTCTCTGCGGAGCGGAGAGGAAGACGACAGACCCATGATTATAATGCCGGCGATGAGTCATGACAACCAAACAGTCAAACAGTATGGGGATTCGATCCACAGCTTGTGCCGATGTAGTGTTTAGTCGTTCTGGATCGGGATGCACAGAGTTAAAGTTAGATGGGAAAAGTCGATAAAGGAGTCGTATGAAGTGTGTGTGTTTATGTGCTGGAGCCGGGGGGGGGGAGGGATCTGTCTAATAGTGAATTGGGAATGCTATGACTCTATTTGGGGGAAATGCATGATGGGAAGACTTTCCGTAACACTTGTGGTCTACCCTCCTCCCCCCTCTCTCCTCCACCCCCCCCCCCCCCCCACTTCGTCTTCGTCCTGAATCAGATGGTTCAGGTTATACTCCTCCTCCTCCTCCTCCTCCTCCTGCTCCACGCAGCTGATATCTGGATGACTCAACACATTCCAGATGTCTTGGGGAGTCGTTCACATTCACGACGCCTGCCGCAACAGTAGGGGGGGGGGGGTGGCTCTCCACGGGGCCAGGGGCCCACAGCACACAGAACGGCCCTCGGATCGGGTACAGAAATACACAAACGTTTGTGGTTCATCGTCCTCCTGACGGTGGAAGCTTTAGATAAGGGGAAGGATGACGAGCGCCGCAGGAAGCGCAGGCGAATGGTGAAATACGTGAGAACTACATTTAATTTTTTTTTGGTTGTTTTTTTTCATCACGTAGGAATTTGAGAAAGATGGGAAACAAAGAAGTGAGGAGATTGTAGAGGACGACGGCTGAAAGGTTCCGGGTTCGATGCCCAGTGTCCGCAGTCTACCTTTGGGCATCCTTGATCAATCTGCCCTAACTCACACCTGCTCCTTTATAACATGGAAGTGATCACTCGCCGTGGATAAACATCCCGATGTCGAGTACAGTACGGAGAACATGGTGTCTCCGTCTCCCCGCCCAGACTCTCACCACCTACCGAAGGAGATGCTCCCAGTGCCTGTCTTGTCAAACAGCTGGAAGGCCACGAGGTACAGGGCATCCGGGGAACACAGAACCGACTCAAAGGCCTGAAACTCCTGGAAAGAGATCAGTCTGTTTGAAGGAGAGAGAAGAGTTGCTATGTGGCAGAAGGACAAATGTTTGCAGATATCATCAGTGTATCAGTGTCCAATTGCATAAAAAACATTTATTAATGTATTATATGGTTTGCCAAAGTAGGGCAATTAAGAATCGGCATTATAATATGTCATAATGTTATAATATAATTTTGAAATGAGCTTATTATGATTGTTTCCAGTAAATCATTATTCCGTGATTGTAAACATACATAACATTTTTAGGTTTACATACATCGTTTTACAGCTTAAATTATAGTTAATTCAACCAGAATGTAATTCACATACATTCAATTATTGTCTGTTAAAAAAATAACTGCTCAAGTCAATAGATGTAATAGGTATAACAGATGTTCATTGAGTCCACTGCGGATGTAATAACATGTTATCAGATAGTAAATCGATATATGCATGCTTCCAGGTTGAGTCCCATGGGTGCTCACTACTCACCCGTCTTTAGTGGTGTCGGCCACGCCCGCCAGGAGGCCCACCGTCCTGGGGTTGTACTGGGGCCGCGTGTGCAATGACAGGTAGTTCTGCACAAAGTCCCTGGGGGTCATGTAATGGTCCCCATCCTCCACCACGCTGGCATACTACACACAGGGAGACCCAGAGAGAGGGGGACATAGAGACAGACAGAGAGACAGAGACACACAGAGAGATGAAGACACAGAGACACACAGGGACCCAGAGAGACACAGACAGACACAGAGAGAGACACACATAGGAAGACACAGGGACAGAGAGACCCAGAGAGTGACATAGAGACACACAGAGAGACAGAGACACACAGGGACCCAGAGAGAGACAGACAGAGACAGAGATAGAGAGATACCCAGAGAGAGATAAAGATATAGAGAGAGATAGCGAGAGACCCAGAGAGAGACCCAGAGAGACAAAGACATAGGGAGACCAAGAGACCAAGAGAGAGAGAGACAGAGCCATAGAGAGAGAGACATAGAGACACACAGAGAGATGAAGACAGAGAGAAACACAGAGACCCAGAGAGACCCAGAGAGAGACACAGAGAGAGACACAGAGACGCAGAGACCCAGAGAGAGACACAGAGAGACAGAGACCAAGAGAGACAGAGACAGAGACATAGGGAGACACAGAGACCCAGAGAGAGACATAGGGAAACACAGAGAGACAGAGACCCAGAGAGACAGAGACATAGGGAGACACAGAGAGACAGAGACATAGGGAGACACAGAGAGACAGAGACCCAGAGAGACAGAGACATAGGGAGACACAGAGAGACAGAGACCCAGAGAGACAGAGACATAGGGAGACACAGAGAGACAGAGACCCAGAGAGACAGAGACATAGGGAGACACAAGACATAGAGAGAGACATTGGGAGACACAGAGAGACACAGAGAGACAGAGACACGCAGAGAGTCATAGGCATAAAGAAAACAAAGACACACAGAGACACGCACACAGAATCTGTTATAGGACTGCTCAATCTATTACCAAAAATCAGGAACTATGATAATTTATGAATTAATGGTGGAAAAAAAATAAAGTGATAAAAAACAATCACTCTTATGTAAAGGAAGCTACAAGAAAATACCAAAATAAAATAAATATTACATGCGTTTAGAAAAAAACGAATCGATTGAATAAGCTATTGATCGATTATCAGCCACTGATATCTAAAAGGCAGTATAACATAGGCCAAGACATGTATTCATGTGTATACTATGAGAACCGTGGAGTAGAATGGAGAGTCAACGTGTTACAAAGCAGCAGAGACTAGGATGAGCCGAAAGGTCAATTTTAGAGTTGGATTGGGTTTCACGGCGCGAACCACAAGCACAGCACATGAACTGGGAGCAGAAATGCCACCCTTGAAATAGAGTCCAGCTCGATATAGAGGGCAAAGAAAAACTAAAACATCCTTACCCTACAACAAGCGACAATGTTTTTCTTTCTTTGTCACAAATAATATTCCCAACCAACGTATTAACACATTAAAATAATTATAGGCTATGCCAATTTCCCCCTCGAGTTTGAGTCTGATTAGGTCTTGATACAATTATACAGGCAGTTGGAATAAACATCTATTAATTAACTCCTTCGTCCTGAACTCGGGGACTGCTACAAACTGCTACATACGTTTTAACGTCAGATGTGTGAGATATAGGAGATTTATTTTCAAGCGGCAGTTTACACAAACACGACCCGGTGCGCATAGAAACATCAACTTTATTTATATCAAGACGAAATTTAAAAAGCATGCAAGATATTGTAATATAACTTATTGTGCCATACAAGAAACCAAAGTAAGAATACATTCTTTGATTGTTAAAGAGGATCCAAAATTAGACCGTGGACTTGACCTTTTCCAAGCCGATCGCTTGAGAAACTACTCCAACTTAGACATAGGATCAGCAATATGTCCTTAAATCGTGTGTTCGCAGTGGAAGGTTACATTCGTCTGTGTGTCTTAAGTTAGGCGGTAATAAAAACAGACTTACCTTCAGAAAGATTGCCTTCAAACTATGGGGGTCCGCTCTCTGCATTGCCTGCACCTATTACAAGCAAGTTGAAACATGAAAATGTATTTTTTTCCCCCCCAACGATCTGTTTCTTTAGAGTGTGTTAGTTATTCTGATTTATTAGACATGATTCATATTTTGTTTCAAGATTTCCAATCAGTCTAATCGATCAAACACAACAATCAATAGGCGAACGAGGCGATTGCTAGGAATATATAACAAGGCTTTTCGTGCAAAAGTCTTCCACACGGTCCTGGATGTGGATGGTGAAGTTTCTTCATCTACTTTCTCAGAGAATAAACTCCTTACAGGTGGTTCTCCATTGACAGTTGTACTGCCTCGGGTGTAGAGATGCTCAAACTGTCATGCAGACTTCTGTCATAAACATGACCAATAAAAAGACATACGACTGCCCTCCATAGGCCTACCGGGGATAATCGATGATATTACAGTCAAAAGTAATAACTGATAAGAGATATTGACATAGTCACCTTGACGGCCATGCTGATGGGTGACGTCACTTGCTGAAGACGAGGACTTTTACTTCAGTGAGCTGGACCGTGTCTTGGTTGCTGTTGGCATTTCCCCTGGCCCAGGATAGGAATCACCATGGATAAAACTGTGAACATAAATATTTAAAAATATGCATCCGTGTGAAATATATTGAAAAATTTACGCTGCATGACATATGTAAGACACGTTCAATTTACATGTGCAATTTATTTGAATTTTATTTTTCACTGTGGGTAGTGAGCACCCCCCCCAATTTCGTTGTACAAGTTTGCACAATGACAATAAAGTCTGAATCTGAATCTGAATTTTGAATGCTTTGAAAGAAAGAAAGTAAGGACACCCATGGTTAACACTGCAGCAACTAGCATATATATATATATATATATATATATATATATATATAATATATATATATATATATATATATATACATATATATATATAATATATATATATATATATATATATATATATATATATATATATATATATATATATATATATATATATATATATATATATATATATATATATATATATATTTGATATTCACACTTATAGTTTTAATCAGCATATACAGAGTTGGCCTTAATCTCCATCTGTTATATTGTAAGATAGAACTATATAAGTCTCTAACCCTCAACATTATAATTTGACATTTTTTTATTATTTCTAATAACCAAATGTAATATTTTTAAACCCATCGAAGAAGTGAATATTGCCTTGACAGCAGCCAGTGACAGTCGGCGGCGGCGGAAGTGCGCAGGTCCGGAAGTGCCGTTGTTTCCGCGGGTCTTTCAGGGCAACAGCAGCGCTGCTAACACCGCTTGCTTCAAATGGCGGGTAAGTCCCAAAGCACCACAGCACCTCAATGTTGTTCTAACCACAAATTACTCCGCTTCTCTCCCTGGACGGGTTGGTCGAGGGGGGTGGTGAAGCATCACGCCAGAGAAACCAAAGGCGGAGACGTTTTTAATAGCAATGATAACAACAACAAGCTAAGCTAAGCTAGCTAGCTGGAGTGGACAGGTTGACGTCTCCTCAGAGGAGAGGCCCAGGGTGCACACGGCTGGTGTTTAGACCTCGTTGGGACACGTTTACGTCCACAATGACACCCGTGTAACGCGTTGAGAGGTCGTTGTACATGTGGCTGGTGGTTGGAGGAGGGAGAGCTAGTGGAGGGGGAGGACAACACCACCACCTCGTTGTTCATGTCCTCCATCAGGCTCCGTTCATAACAGTTCATATCATGCACTACAACTCAGTCCTCCCCGTGAATAACTGGCTTATATTCACCACAGCTCCGTTCATTACAGCTTCTGTCATTCCCTCACAACTCAGTCATGGTGGATCAACAGTTCCTACCAGGAGCTGTGGTAGGAAGCAGCTGCCAGGAGCTAGTAGCTCCTGGTTGGTGGTGAATATAATGCAGTTATTCATTGTTGATGACTGGGTTGTAGTGCATGATATGAACTGTTGCTATGACTGAGTTGTGCTGAAATTGACAGTTTTTCATTATGACTTGAGTTGTAGTGAATAACAGCCACTGTAACTCACTGAGTTGTAATGAATGACCGCCACTTTATCTCACTTTGACTGAGTTGTGGTGAATAACAGCCTCTGGAACTCATTGTGATGGATAACAGCCAATGTAACTCACTATGACTGAGTCGTGACGTCCCGTCCGGGTTTATCTCTACAGGAGTAAACGCAATGGAGAAGAAACTAGCAGAGTACAAGTGTGACACGAACGAAGCCATCTGTCTGAAGCTGGGTAAGTGTGCGGATGGGTCTCCTGTATGTTTTGTTTCATGAAGATGACCGCATAATGGATTTGAGGAGGCCGTTAGTAATGTTACGTGAGCCTGACCGTTGCTGTGCCTGTTTGTTCCCCCAGTCCGCTTCCCAGAGGACTTGGAGGACGATGGAACGACATTTCACCCCGAGTACAGTCATCAGCTTTATGGAGACGAGTGAGTTTTGAACAATGTTACGTATTATGGTTTATAATCACCACCTCGTAACCAGCAATGGGTTAATAATAATGCAGCCTAAAAATTTAGAATAACAATTATTTAAATAAATAAAAGCAAGCCTAAAAAATTCAAATAATGAATTGAGATTTGAATGCCTACCTAAATAAAAACAATAAAACATAAGTACACATTTCGGTCTGAGCCCTAGTTATCAAGCGGTGTTTCTCAGCATGCACACCCCTGTAACCATTAGTGTCCGTAGGAATCAATATTCCTAAGTAAAGATTTGTGTATCAGAGACGTGTCTACAGTCGTGTGCGTCGACTGTCCAAATCTGCACTGAAACGTTGTTTCCACAAGTGGTCACGATGTTAACCGATGTTAATATAAACAGCACCTAGGGTGGTGTTTATATTAGACGGTCCTTTTTGACGCGAACATGCTTGTCTTTTAAGCAACGCCCACCTCTAGTAGCCACGCCTCCTCCACTAAGAACCAATAGAAAACCACCTGTTGTCCACGTACGCACTAGGCCCCGTCAGAAACCTCTTTCCACGATGCTGCACATCAAGAAGGCTCAATTAGGTGTGGAGTTTAAATTTTCTTTTTTAATAATATTTCTTCCCACCACCAATAAGAAGCATGCTAAGACACTGCTGCAGGCTGCGTGTGATGATACCAAAAATAGTATATTTTAACAAGTTCCATCATAAACCACGATTCACAATAACTCTTACTGAACTAATCAATATTCAATTGGGGTTTATTGATTGCCCTGTAACACCAACCTACACACAACTCTTGTGTTATATAAGGTATAGACGTTAAATCGCTGTTTTGACACGTTCGTATTTATTTATTTCACATCGGGTAATCCCGAGAAGGTCACAAAAACAGACCAGTATAATTTAGTAATTACAAGTATTCAAATATGCAAATACATAAGCAGAAAAAGGATTGAATGCATTGTACAACATGTCAATAGTTAATATTGCTGTTGTACTGGTTATTATGGGCTGCAGCCCTGACATACTGGTGCTGGCTACACTAGCATGTCATTATGCTCTCAATCGCATTTCTGAATTAGTCGAAAGTAGGCTTGGTTATACTTGCACCTGCCACAATCAGCTCACAGGGAACTCCGTAATTGGGACATTAATTATTTCAGCAGGCTTAATTGCCGACCTAACTCAATCACACAGTTGCATAATGAAATCAATTTCTTATATTAGTCATTTGACACAAAGACGGATATTTAACGGTTTTATCCCCCTGTTCCACGTTGCCGCTCGCATGGCGGGATCTCTGCAGAGATCTTTGGCTCTGCTGCGTTGTCAAGGCTGTTATTAGCCCGGGCTGTTATTGTACAATGTGATGAATTGCATTCACGTTTTAATGAAATGACTGTAAACAGTACACATTGCTTATGAACCACGGCATCACAGAGATGCCTTCTGTGTGCCGATTACTTTGTTACTAACCACGGCCCTTTCCCTCTGTGTCCCCTCAGTGAAGTGGCTTTCGGATACAAAGGGCTTCAAATACAGCTGTATTATAGCGCTGGGAACCTAAGCACACTCTTCAAAGTCAAATACTCCTCAAAGGTCACAGAGAAGTTTGATTGTGTGGAGGTAAGCACTCCTAATTCACCCTCATCAAATATGTCTTGCTTGTCTGCTTTATTAAGGAGCTATTTTGTTAATCGCATTGTTTAGTTGAAATATATAATATATACTGTTGATCAAGGTGGCGGTTGATTCTGCGTAGGGGGAATTTGTGGGGGGGGGCGGGGGGCATCAGCACCTCTTGTAAACGGGGCCCAGAATTTGGTGCTACGGCCCTGGGTGCACACGCTGACACACAGCTTTCAACCGCTTCCGCAAACCCTTTTAATGCGTAGACAAAATGTCACCGCGGCGCTTTACGGGACGATCACCAGACGCATCTCCACGTAAGTGACGTAAACAGCGCGTTCTAGCGCTGGAGCTGCTTGGACCTCCCCGTGCGTGCGTGCTTTGTTGTAACGCGTTACTGGCATCACTGATCGCCAATAACATACATACGACCAATCTCATTCTTGGCGAAAAAAAGGATAATATGCTGTTATTATATATTGCCTCTATTTATTAATTTAGAAGGGGCTTTTATCAAAGCTGCGTACAGGTTGACTGCAGGCATCGGGTATCAAGCCTCTGTGCCTTACGGCAGGTCGGTAATCCCTTATCAGGGCACTGTGCTGTATCCGGTTCCTGCTTTGCATCTCTCCACTGTCTCCAAGTGTTCCCCCCCCCCCCCCCCCCCACCCATGTAAACCAGTGACCTCTGTCCTTGGGTTTTGTCTGTTGTGTCCTTACTTGACGGCTCATTGATGGGATTGCTGAGTGTTTTCAGATAAGTAACGCTTGTAGAATCAAGCAACGTTTCCCTGCCTTCGTTCGTCAACTGGCACTTTTAATGAAAAGGTTCCGCTGCACTGCGGAGTCGTTGCAGTAATATTTTTCTATATATTAAAATGGTTTGATATGAATGTATTAATATCAAACGAATATATGAATATTGTATATATGAACATTATGAAATTGTTTCCTATCTGCCCTTTTATAAACAGGGCTAATCTGAACAAATTAGTCTCTTTCCAATGATCTGTTGAATCCAGCGAGCTGAAAAGGGGGCCATTATCAAACAAGGTCAATTTGCTTTGTTCGTTGACGAAATCTTGCGGGTTTGGAAGGGGATTCCCATTTGGCAAAGGACACCAGCTATCAAACCGACAACAGCTACCAACCGAAACCAGTTAGGAGAAACTAGCTTATAAAGTCGACATAGCTTATCTTGGGCTCCTCCCCTCTGATCCTATTGGCTGGGAGTTTTTCAGAACCCAAATAAATTTGATAGTCGAGTTCTGTCCACTCTGACTTCCTGGGAAACTGACGCGAACTGGTGTAGCTTGGCCGACTGGGTGGCATGAGTGGAAGGGTTTCAGGTGTGTGCTGTGGAGTGTTTTTATTTGTAGAATATTTTATAGTAGTTAGTTATAGGAATTAAGTATATTTGATACATTCATGAAGTAACTATCGGTTAGCTTTGACTACATATATACATCCAGGCTATGTTAAGCTTGTTAAAATGTTACACGTTACAAATTTAAACGTACCTAACTGCCACTACCAAGTATTTATATTTGCGTGTATCTAACATGGAACCGTATGATCTAAATGAGAGAAGTTGACATTGTTCCACGATTTCTTTTTAAATGTGAAATGCCTAAAAGGAATTTTAAAAATACTTCTTTGGATAAACAACAAGCAAGTTGTTTTGATGTCGCAGTGGATACCAGTTGAGGCGAATAGTATAACAATATGCCGTTCCTTTGAGACAGACGGTTAGAGAAGCCATGGTGTAAATATTTTGTCCACAAACACATCAATATCCAGACATGCATTTGAAACATCCCTCCCCGATTACCGACACAACAGAAAAGAAAGCCTTTTTTGTTGTGGAGGATGGAAGTGTTTTTTTTCCCCACCAAGATTATGATGCTTGATTGTAGAGTCAAGCTGTTGTCCACTTACATATAACTGCCACTCTCGCCGAATTCTTCAAACCCAAACACACCGTCAAGGTAAACATGAGGCCGACATCAATACGATTATCAAGGATTGTATATGACCTGGCTACTGCTTGGGTATAGCAGTGGGCTGAATTTAGACCACTTTGGAGTCCATCACATAGTAGTGCATCAGATGCTCAGGACCCCCCCCCCCCCCCACAGCCAGCTTCTGCCCCCCATGGCCAGAGAGCTCACTACTCATTCAACTGAGGCTGAAACGGAGCACCCCTCAGTCACAGGTTCACTGCCATATGTGCACGCCCTGTCCACGTGCACGACCCCTCCACGTGCACTACCCGTCCACATGCATGACCCCTTCACGTGCACGACCCTTTCACGTGCACTACCTCTACACGTGCACGACCCCTTCAAGTGGAGCTACTGGGACTGTTGTCCACCATGCACCACACCAGTCCAATACAACACGTGTTTCTGATTTTGATTGAGTGGGACACTTTAATTGCAGCGTTTATAATATAACACGGTGGATTAATTGATTATAAAGAAAATATGGCGCTTTTTTTAAGTAATTGCACTGTAGAGCAGTTCTTTCCAACAATTTAAATGAGTACACACCCATCCATCTATGTGTGTGTGTGTGTGTGCGAGCGTGTAGAAGTATATTTATGTATGCAAGCATGTTTGCATATCCCATTCTTGAGAACACGTTCCAGAGGGACATTTTCAGTGTCACAGGGGCTCTGCTCCCAATGCTTAGGAAAGCACACGCATGTGTTTCTCAGCTGTTTCCAGACCTCACTGACTGAAGAACAAGCAGGGAAAAATGTGACTACACGGCCGCCTTCGGATTAAGGCAAACGCAGTTGTAATCTGTCGACTATTCTCTTTTGTGTCGGGATGTTGTTTGGTCGCCAACTGGGGCTAAGTTAGGGCCACTCTATGGGTGGGGACATTATTCCAGTAAGAGATCTCCTCTTTTGTGCCACTAATCTCCGCTCCACCGTGGCGCCCCGTGCGACTACACTAATCCCGCTCCACCCCGTCAGAGGAGCAGGGTTTTTAAAGGCTTCGCGGAGGCGGGGGGGGGGTGGGGGGGGGGGGGAAGAGGGTGGTCCCGTATCAGCATTGATTTGTAGAGTTTCTGTGATTGAATCAGCGGGGAGAGGGAATGTGTCCCGGTTGGGTGTCTCATGAATGTATTCAGAGGCCCAGAGAGAAGTATGCCTCGCTCACTCCATGGCTGCTTTCCATAGAGGGAATTCTGGATTCAAAACATATCTAATGTTTCTAACCCTCCCTTTTGAAGGCCTGTCGCTCGCCATACCAGTCGTCGTCGTCCGCCTGCGATTTCATGTGGAGTACGTAGGAGAAATTAGCTCCCGTCTTCATGAATGCGAATGGTGCTCCCGCTTTTCCATTGTGGCAGTAATTGCGAGACACTTGCAGTGATTGAGAATTTGAGAAGTGGTATGGATCCTATACCAGTCAGAGGACCCGGCACTGGGACAGCTGTCCCTCCTGGAGATGGCTTTAACTGGTCTTATTGTGAGGTAGCGTCGGGGCTCTTTGTCCTGGAGGTGCTTTGAAGATGCATGGGCAAATTTATTTGATTGAATTGTGGTAGGTGTTGTGGAAGAAGTGGTGGTGGTGGTTCCCTAACCAGGGTTAACAACGTCCATGAGAAGGTTCAACTATTTATTCAAATGAATCCCCTTAAAAGGTTTGTTATTTCGAATTGATCTCTCGCCGTTTTGTCATCTCATGAGCCGCCCAGTTGGCGTCTTTTTAAACCGCGTTCAGAAAAGCAACTTGGCTTCAAGCGAAAAGGTTTGTAGAGAAGTTGCCCGGTCGTGGCCAAATTCAACAACTAAAATTCAGTATTTTTTTTTTTTGTTGTGCTGGGCCCCTCGGCCTGTCTGTCTGGCTCTCCGTCTGGCCCTACTTTGGGGATCTGTGCTGACCCCTAAGTGTTCACCTTGTTGAGGGTCTGAGTGCAGCTGGCGTGGAGGTGGAGAGCTGGGGAGCAGCTCAGTTCAGCCGGCATCTCGGGGTCCATGCTGCAGACTGTCTGGCTGCATGGGCAGCTGGTGGAGCCAGGGGGAGGGAGAGACGGAGTGCATGCAGCTGCCACTTTGATACTAGACTGTCATCAAAAATCACCTTTCCACCCCCCCCCCCCACCCCCCTTAAATCGGTCCAAAAAAATACTATAATGCCAGAATTTCCTGTGCCAAAAGTGTTTTTGTTTCCAAGCCCTTTTCATGTTGCACTGCTTTCAATGCAGTAGATACTAACAACTCTGGATTCAGACACTGGAATTGCAATTTTTGTGTGAATATTGATGCGTCATTTTCAGCACGTCTTCTCTGAGGAATAGCCATTGGAGAACGTTTAGCTGCCGTTTCTTTTGTATGCATTAAAGACAAACGTGTTTCAACTGCAAATGTTTGCTTCTAGTGTGTAGACTCA
This sequence comes from Melanogrammus aeglefinus, assembly GCA_900291075.1. Lineage (NCBI taxonomy): Eukaryota > Metazoa > Chordata > Actinopteri > Gadiformes > Gadidae > Melanogrammus > Melanogrammus aeglefinus. Next base: position 47,485 of record OLKM01001627.1, read on the forward strand.
CTAGTCGCATCACGTCTGTTTTTTGTGAGAGGGGTGAAACTGAACGCCCGCTAAAACATTCTTAACTCAACGCAAACGCCATTTCATGCATTTCATTACATGCCGTTATAGTACTTGGTTGTGTAGAGTCTTATCCTAGCTATCTTTGTTGTATACGGGGAATGGGTTAGCCTAGTGATTGTAAGTGCTTGCCACTTGTTTCTATGAACATCTTTACAGTACCGACAGCAATATATTGTTTCTCATTCTTCTGACAAATGTACTGATCGTAAGTCGCTTTGGATATAAGCGTCTGCCCGGTGTAAATATAAATGCATTGAGTGCTCTTTCACGTCTCCATTCTTTGACGTGTAATAAATGCAATAAAACATTTTGAAGGGACATCGTGTCACGATCACGTCAACCCCGGACATCCCTCCAGCAGCGCGGGTCGTTCCCGTTCCTCGTCTAGAACGCAGAAGAGAGTGTGGCGGCGGCCGCCACCACAATGCAACTTGTTTTTCCTCTGGCCTTTAAAACATGCTCCATGTTCCTTTAGAAACCCAGGCGAACAATCACAATGGTTAAGGGGCATTCAACTGCAGGTGCATTACTTCCAGTTGGATATTAGCTGATGTCTTTGCGAGGGGAGGGGCATTAGCGCGGTGTTGTATTAGCCTTTTGTCGTCCGTTTTGCTCAGGCCTTCTTCCCCCCCCCCCCCCCCCCCGCACGCACGCTCAATGCCGGCCGGCAAGGACCTCGTCACAAAACTAATGGCCATCACGCATGCAAATGGTGTGAAAGAGCTGCTTAGCAGCGTGTTCTCATGTCAATCCTTGTGGAAATGGATACAATGCAAACATTACAGCTGAACTCACCCTCGCATTCTGCCGAGTAAAACGAAAAAGGGGAAAAAAAAAAAAGTCCAAGGGTAGGGTACTCTTTGTCCCGAAGATGCTTTGAAAATGCTTGGGGGGGTGGGGGGGGGGGAATCCATTTGATTGAGTCCGCTTGGCGGGATTAGAGGAGAGACCTCTGAGATGATGAATGGGGCCTGAGGTTTGTTAAGTTAAGATCAATTCATTAGATTTTATTGCCCAGTGAGAAGCAGAAATGCGTTATTGTGGCATCTCATCACATATTCATGGTTTAACATAAGTAGTAAATGTATTGAATTAAGGGCTCTTTCACTGGCTTTTTGTGTGGTGTGTGTGTGCGTGTGGGGTAGGGGGGGGCTAGCAGCCTCAGCTCAGCTGACAGTTTTAATTGCCTAATCGTTTTCCTTTCTCCGGCACAAAAAGATGTAATCTTCCACTTTATTTCCTTGTTTTGCTGCACATTGTTTTGCTGAAATGAAAGCGAGTGCCTCGATGTACATTTCCCTTTTTAAAGAATTTCTGTGACTGAGAATGACATCAAGTGCTGTAGTGCTTTTATCTGCCCCAGACCTTTTAAGGAAGCTGTGGTAATTTGTACCGTTACTGCTGCAGACTTGAGACTTAATAAATATTCATGCGTTACTTGTATTGGTAAGAAGATCTCAGTTATATATGTTGGTTTATTTCACTACTATGTGTTGATGAAGTTATTCATTCCTGATACAAATTCAGATTACAAAATAATAAGCTACATTTGTTATTAAGATGCATCCTTAAAAGTATCCTTGTACACGTTTTTAAATCGTCATAAAAGGAGTTTCATATAGATTATGCATTCTATTTTTTTAGTACTTGTGTTATGATCCTCCTTCGGCCTCAATGCACTCTGCGCGTGAATCTCAGTTCGTATTTGAAGCGCGACCTGAGCGCTAACCCTAACACTAAACAAATGGGAATCGTCTTATTTTTAAACACACAGAGCGCGAATGTAGCATGGCTGTATTTTTATTCAACGCTTCTCATGGGACTGAAGTCTATTTTAGACGCTTTAAGGAAGAATACAAAAAGTGGGCTACAGGCCTAACGCGACGATTATTAAAAAGTAGAATCATTAGAATCCCCGACCGCATCGTTTTCCCAACGAGTATTCCTGAGGTCCCTGCTTCCACATCTTCCATGACCTGTCAGGGAAGATGACCGTAGCACGTCTGCGTCTTTCCCCCCCCAGGCGGACGACGTGGAGGTGAAGATCCGGGACATCATCCCGGCCGGGTTCAGCTGCAGCACGGACGACTTTGTGTCGCGGCTGGAGAAGGAGGCCAACTTCCGGCCCTTCGGCAACCTGCTGCACACGTACAAAGTCCACAACGAGGAGGCCGGCGAGCTCACCTACCAGATCTGCAAGGTGTGCACGCCCGCGATCTGGCCGATACTAACCAGCAGTAGATACAGGACACCCCCCACCCACGGGGTCCTTTGACTGAGGGCTCACTCTGTTCCCACTCTGTTGACTAAACTACTCACCTAAACTACTAAACAAAGTCGGCTAACTTGTTGAGACACGATGGCTGTTGTGCAACCCGAATTAAGACCCAACCCATGGTTTCTTATTGTCACGGTTGTACACCAACTGGACACCATTGTTCAATGCCCTCGGACACCTCCATGGCTAAGATGATTCAATAATCATGTGATTTTGCAGTGTCCGTCGAACAAACACATGCGTAACATGGCTTGATTCCATCCATATATATATCAATAGCAGGATATGTATTATGTTATAAAATATAATTATAAAACTACTCGTGTCTCGTTACTCATCACCTGAGTGGTCCCGGATTCAGGCCGAGGGCTATCGGATTGTAATCGACCACTTTGTTGATCTTATTTATTGACAATATGACCGCAGCAATACCGAGCAAACAGTTGAACGTATCAGTGCAAGTTAGCTTCCCTTCCTGTTTTTGTTTCCGTTCAGCTCATTCAATATGGATGCAGCCTCTTCCCGGATTATTCTGTTGCGGCGATTCTTGAGCCTCTGCCAACTGAAGATGTATATAAAATTCCTACCGCTAAAATCAATTAGATTTAGTTTGTTTCCTGGGTCCGTTGCCTCAATGTTTCCAATGTTGTCTAATGTAATGTAGTACACTTCACAATGCTAAACCCTCCGAATGTACCCTAGTGTGAAGTCGGCGTGTTTTCAAACACTTGTGCCTGTTCTTTAAGGCTTCGCTCCAGCAGTTGGGTGTTTCAGTGTCCTAGTCCCAACCCATTGAGTCGACTGGCCTGGGATCCACCGGTAGGAATGCGTTCAGCGGTCTCACTCCCCCAGGACCCTCTTGTCTCCCTGGGCTGTAGGTGGACATGGCCTGCCCGGGCTTCCAGGAGTACCACAGCCGTCTGCAGACCTTCCTCATGTGGTTCATCGAGACGGCCAGCTTCATCGACGCGGACGACGATCGCTGGGACTTCTTTCTTGTGTGAGTGCCCTCCTTAACCAGTGTCACCCCACCCCCCCACCCCGACACACACACCACCCTGAACCCCAACCCCCTCCCCACCAAAACCTTTATTGTGTCATTGAAAAACAAAGCAGTCCTTTGAGACGCTTGTGGCCAATTACCCAGCCGGTTTGATTTATCCCCCCGCACCCCCCCCCCCCCCCCTCCATAGGAGAATTGTTGATCTGGAAGAGTTCCCTTTGTGCCCAGAAGCCCTTTTCATTTTCCATTTTCTCTGTCCAGGGGCAAGGGCTGAATTGAATACTGTTGTCTTTTGAAACAGTGAACAATGTGTAAACAGTAAAAAGAGCCTCTGTCTGTATTTTCTTTGCCCCGGCACCTATTGACGTGGGACAATGGCCGAAAGGACTGAAGTGATTTGGAGAAGTTCAATCCCCCCTCCAATCTCCCTCTCCTGCTCTAAGTTGCAGTACTCCAATTAAGTGCATAATGTATTCAGGCTGCAGCAGGTGTACCAATCGGGGACCCTGCCTGCTCTAACACACTGCCACTGGAGGTGGTGGTGTGTGTGTGTGTGTGTGTGTGTGTGTGTGTGTGGGGGGGAGGTGGAGGGGAGGTGGGGTAGGGCTTGTCGAATGGAGCGGGAAAAAATGGGCGCTTGCATGGAAGTGTGTCTGTAATTGACCTGCTTGCCTTTGTGTTTTATCTACAGATTTGAAAAGTACAATAAAGATGGGGAGACTCTCTACGCAACTGTTGGCTACATGACGGTCTATAATTACTACGTGTACCCAGACAAAACCAGACCACGTGTGAGGTAATTGCCGGGGGGACCGCGTGCCTTCTCTCCTTCCCGTTCTTTTGTACTGCAAAAGGAGGAGAAAATTATACATTTCTTTCTGCTTTTTTGGCTCTGGCTGCGCAGACGTTCATTCGCGGTTTGGTTCATTTGGAAGCTCAGACATGATGGGTGTCTACAAAGAGAAAACATTCTGTGGTGCATGTTCTGTTTACGACTAGAATACGCGGGTGACAATCCCGCATTTCGGATACCCTAATTCACCCCAATGCTTCTTCTAATGGGGGTTTCACCCTGTCACACAACCCCGATCACTCCACGATGAAAGACTGTCTTTCAAACGAGTGTGTGTGCGTGTGTGTGTGTGTCTGTGTGTCTGTGTGTGCGTTCACCAGCCAAATGCTGGTCCTACCACCGTTCCAGGGAGAAGGGCACGGAGCACAGCTCCTGGAAGCAGTCCATCGGTTCTACTGTACTCTGCCCAAGGTGCAGGACATCACAGGTTGGTGGCGATCGCCTTTTGGTTCAAGACCTTTGGGATTTATACCTATATTGGTCGCCATTACATTAATAGTCCAATGGTAGCCCCACACTGGACAGTTTCAGTAGAAATGCAAGATGCAAAAACGGTGTGTTCAGTGTATATTTACGTACAGTGGCCTTTTTAAAGTCGCTCGTCGCTGAATACTAACGTGGCATGTTAGTTTTCCTTTTCAAGATTGTCGGCAAAACTACATCTATGAATACATTCACATAACAAACAAACGCTAAACATTGTAATGATTAGTGATTAATCCTAATGATTAGGCCAAAGGGTGAGGTGTGTCTTGAGGTGAGGGCCCCTGGTCATGGAGTCGGTTCTGAGTGTGGATGTCTCTCTGGCCCCCCCAGCGGAGGACCCTTCTGAGAGCTACGTAAAGCTCAGGGACTTTGTCCTGGCCAAGCTCTGCCGGGCGCTGCCCTCCTTCGCCCCCGACAAGCTGCAGCTGGGCTTCTCCGAGGTCATGGTGAAGGAGGCCCAGGACACGCTGAAGATCAACAAGGTGGGTTCAAACGGACTGCCGTTAAACAGCGCTGCTCTAACCAGCGGCCGCCCAAAGCGCTTTACAATACCGCCCAACATTCACCCGTTCATCCGCACGTTCACACTCCCACTGCGTTGTCAGCCACGCAGGGCGACAGCCAGCTCGCTCGGTGTCTCGCTCAGAGGCGCTGAGCTGGGAGGAGCCGGGGATTGAACTAGCAACCTTCCGATAGCCTGTCAGCCCGCTGTACCTCCTGAGCCACATGCCGTCCAGGCCGGGGTCACGCGTTTGGGGCGGCGGTGTTGGGGTTCCTCTGTGGCTTTGGGGTTCAATAGATGGGAGTGTAAAGGATAGGAGAAGGAAGGAATGTTTCAAATAAAATGAATTTTTAAATAGTCTACGATAAATGTAAACACGAATGAAGGAATCGCTTCAATATTGACAGTGATGAGTTCGATAAACCTTCCTAACCGTCGTCTTAAGCAGGTGAAACCACAAAACCCCTAAAAGCTACACATCTTTGCTAATGAAGGAAAAGTGGAAAGGATTGATTAAAAATTTCCGGGCGGGGACTTTTACCACCCTTCTGAACGCAACTTAAGTTATTAAAAGTTAATCTGGCGACTCAATCAGGAGAAGTCTGAAGAAATTAACAGGAATACCGCCTAATATTATTTAGACCATAATTACAAAATGCTCCTTTTTTTTTCAAATCACAGTTTGAAAGCCGGGCCATATTTGGGTAATTTTCAGCCTTCCCCCATACGAGCGTCGTCTCCACCATTGATTAGACTACATTAAAGGTCATGAGTCAGCAGGTTCTCGAACACCCAGAGGCCTCCTGCCGCCATGGCATTTACAGACCCCGCGCCGGTTTGATTTGAGAAACAACCTCCATTAACTCCCATCTTCTCCTTCTCATGTCCCCCCCCCCCGTGCAGAAACACGCGCGGAGGGTCTACGAGATCCTCCGTCTGAAGGCCACAGACATGGCCGACGAGGCCAAAGCACGGGACTACCGCCTGGACGTGAAGCGGCGGCTGTTTGGACCGTACAAGGTGTGTAGCGCGGTAAAACGTCCCCCTGGGGAGGGGAAGGGTACACTCTGCCTGGTGGGGTCGTGTATTGGCTGTTTCCATGGTTCTCATCAACGCCGTTCGTTTGACATTTATATTTCGGACCCTTAGCAGATGCTTTTATCCAAAGCGTCTTACAATAAAGTACACGTGTCGGATGAAAGAGAAACTATAATCTATCACTGTCGGAACAGTAAGGTGATGTTCACAGAACCAAGTGCCAAGCACTCACAGTCGCTAGGTAAACCCATTCCCCGTATACGACAGAGGAAGCCAGGATAAGACGGCAACGCAATGCCAAGTTCTGTTTTTAATTGCAAGGACGTACAACATATACGCAATGACGGTACAACGTATGAAGTATACGCGCATTCGCGTGAACTAACGCGCTAGTGTTGAAAGAGCTACGAGGAAGGGATGCATGATTATATTCATTGATGTGTTGTCCCGTGGCACGCCTTTCACAACAAGCCCGTGCGGTCCCGGTAGCGGTCGTCCACGTGGGTTTTTCGGGGCAGGGAAGCAAATAAGCGAGCGTCACAGTCGCCCTGGCCACAGAGTCTTACCGGCGCTCTTTACATCACCTGCCACCTGTTGGACCCGGAGGAAGATTGATCCCTTTGTACGGTTGAGAATTGTTAGCATAGCAAAGCTTCTTTGTTGGAGGTACAATCTGGTGCAGCCAGTGGCACGTTGCCCTTACAGTAGCTCGGCTAGCGTCCTCTCCCCCCCCCGGCGTTCATCAGAGCACGCTTTGGAGTTCCATTTAAATTGATGGAAGGACGTAATTTTCATGTTTCGAGCGGTTTGTCAGAAATAACAGATTTCTGTGTGGCTTTCCTCTGTTGGATGTCGCTATTGCTGTGCCTTTAGGAACTAAATTAGGCAGAAGTTATGCACAACTGTGTAGCTATATTTGCACGTTTTGTTCCATTACAAGCAGAGCCTCTATTTAGCCAGCTGAAGGCTTTGGAGAACGATATGACTCAAGGAGTGGAATGGTGTCTCACTTAAAACCCATTTCTGGCATTTGACAATTGCGCAGCAAGCTTCCCTGGTACACAAACCCAAGTTCTTTCAAGAATAAAGTGTGTTAGTATATAATTTGACAAACCCATGCTCACATCAACTTTGCATGTTGGCAGAATCTTTAATAACTACAGTTGTGCATTTGAGCGGTAAAAGTGGAATTTCAGACGGAACTTCAGAAATAATGTTAAAAAACGAATGACAAATACTTAATCTGATTGAACAAAAACATTCACATTTCATGTGGCTTTGCATACCAGCAAAAAAAAAAACGACAGATGCTAACCAATAACGGCCCAAATAAATCGTAGCGTGTGAATATCGGCATCATCCGAGATACGTCTTATCCCCACTCTCGCCAGCTGAGCATTGTGTCCGCGCGCCCCTGCCGTACCCCTCAGTCCGCGCCTCACCCCCTGGGGGGGGAGACACCCCAAGTCTTCACGTGGCGCCGGCTTCAACCTGCTAGCGTGCACAGCCTCCCCCTGTCACTCAGTGGCTGATCCAGTGTATTCCAGGCCTCAGAGGCTGGTCTGTCAGCAGGGAAACCACACGTCTTGAAAGGCCGTGTCTGAGTATGGCGGAGCTGGTGGTGATTTGGAGGGGGGTGGGGTGGAGTTGGGTTAGGCCAGACATGTGGTCCAGGAGGAAGTGTGCGTTTTCTTTTCTTCTTCAGGAGGGGTCTGGCCGCCAGATGCACGGTGTTGTGTTCCCCCCGTAGTTAGTTGACGGGCCGAGGCCTCCACACACTGCCAGAATGGGGGGGATTATGTATTTCTACCCGACCCTCCTATTCCCCGGTGGATACGCCGCACACACATGTGCGAGTTCTTAAGTCCTGCGTGGAGTTCTGGATAAACGCACCCAGCTGGAACCCTGGACGCCTCGATTAAAGTTTCTCGCCGTTCCTCGTCCAACAAGCCGGTGAAGCGCGTGCGTGCGTGCGCGTGCGCGCGTGTGTGCGTGTGTGCGTGCGTGTGCGTGCGCGTGTGTGTGTGTGTGTGTGCGTGTGCGTGTGCGTGTGCGTGTGCGTGCGTGTGTGTGTGTGTGTGTCCATGTCCGAGAACAACTTACAAGATGCGTAAAAGCGCACATCAAGAGCAATGTATTCTGACATTCTCGGGGAGCTTTTGTGAGGTGGTCTGTATAAGAGACCCCACTTCTACCACCAAATCTTTAAAAGATGCGTCTGAATCTAATTTTAAATCCTTGACCTGTGTGTGTGTGTGTGTCTCTGTTTCTGTGTGTTTGTCCCTCTGTGTGAATGTGTGTCTTTGTCTCTGTCTCCATGTGTCCGTCTGTCTGTCTTGTGTGTTTGTCTGCGTTTGTGTGTATGCATGTCTGTGTCTCCGTGTGTCCGTCTGTCTGCGTCCGTCCGTCCGTCCGCGTTCCCCGGCTGCAGAAGAACCAGCGGGAGCTGACCAAGATGATGAAGTGTCTGCGGCCGGAGGAACTGGTCTCCCACATCCGCACCATAGACACGGAAGTGCAGCACCAGGAGCTGGAGAAGAGCTACCAAGAGGTGCTGGACGAGTACCGCAGGATCATCGAGAGGCTGGCGTCGCAGGCCTGAGTGCCCCCCACTGAGACCCACCCCAGGACCGGGGTTGCGTTTGGGGTCTCCGCCCCCCCCCCCCCCCCCCTTGTACAAAGCCCCTATAGCCACAGACTGTCTCAACCAGACGCGCCCCCCCCCCACCCCACCCCAGCGACTGATCACAGGTTTTTTTCTCCGACACGTCTTTCGGATAAATTTTAGTTGGGTTTAGGATGTGTCCCGTCGCTAGGTTACTGTGAGAAGCCTCTCTTCCTCTCCCTCCCTCTCTCCCTCCCTCCCTCCCTCCCTCCTTCCGGCTGTGTACTTAGAAGTTTCCTACTCGGACATTGCAGTTTGAAGTGCGGACCTCCCGTCGTGTCCTGTCCTGTCCCGCAGGTGTTGATGGAAGACCCGTACAGCAGAGTGGGAGACGGGGGGGGGGGGGGGGGGGGGGAGGAGGGGGGTGAGAGAGGGGGAGGGGAGACCCGCTCTCTTGTCCCCTGTGTCGGAGGTACCGTGGGCTCTGTTGGATTTTTATTTGTATTTCTTCTTTTGTAACGATTCATCGCAGGTGATGCGCTTCATTCAGAGCCGAGAACCCCGATCTCTTCCACCTCCTCCTACCCCCCCCCCCCCCCCCCCCCCCGCCGCTCAGTAGACGAGTCCTTCTCACACACCCTCTGTCCAAAAAAAAAATGAAATGAAGACGAGGAAAACTTTGTGTTTTTTTGTTTCAGAGCACTTCATACAGAAATTAAAAAAGGTTTTGTATATTGCTGCAGCTGTTTCTCTTCTTCCTTCGTCTCCACGTCTGATGTATTGTTGTTCTTTTTTTACTTTGGTGCTAATCAAGTCCGATCAATGTACTTCAGTAGACTGCACACCAAAGCGTCATCGCTCACTGTTGTTTTCGAGAATCTCGAAATAAAAACATTGAAAAAGCATGATGCAGCAGAGCCCAGGGCGGTGATGAAGACACTCGATATTCACAAGGCTCTGCACCGTCTTCATCAACGGTTTGGGGTGCTGTGCGCGGGCTGAGCAGTGCCGTCGTCTGCGGCTGTCTCTTGTTTATTTAAACCGTTCCATCGCTGCCCTCTGTTCAGCCACGGCGTCCGTGATTGCCATCGACGTGGAGTACCGCCCTAATGAGCGTTATGGTTTTCAATTTAAAAACCTTTTGTTTAGCCGCGCCGCCCCACTTGTGCTGATCACGGCGCTGAATGGCCATCAGTCGATACTTTAACACATAGCCGCTGAATTAAGCCCAGCGAGCTTCATCATTATTCTCCTCTCCCTACTTGAACAAACCGGAGCGAAACCTCCTGAAGCCCTCGATGGTTCAGATTCAGCCTGATGGGGGGGCCTCTCCATCGCACCACAAGGGGGGTAATCCCCAGTGCTGCTCTGTTTTAACTTGGGGGTCCATCAACGGCCCACCCTGCACCAACTCCTACTCCACAATCCTTTGGTGTGTGTGTGTGTGTTTTGTGTATGTCTCCTAGAACAACTTGCAAGAAGCGTAATAGCGCACATTAAGAGTAATTCAATGTATTCTGACGTTCTCAGAGCTTTAGTGAGGGGGCGGCCACTTCTACCCCCTAAATCTTTAAAAGATGCGTCTGAATCTAATTTTAAATCCTTGACGTGTGTGTGTGACTGTGATTGCGTTTGTTTGACTGTGTGTATGTGTGCCTGTGTGTTTTTTACTGTGTGATTGTATAACTGTGTATGACTGTATGTGTGTATTTTTTACTGTGTGAGATTGTGTGGCTGTGTGTGTATTTTTTACTGTGTGAGATTGTATGACTGTGTATGTGCGCCTGTGTGTTTTTTACTGTGTGATTGTATAACTATGTGTGGCTGTGTGTGTATTTTTTACTGTGTGAGATTGTATAACTGTGGCTGTGTGTGTGTATTTTTTACTGTGTGAGATTGTATAACTGTGTGTGGCTGTGTGTGTGTATTTTTTACTGTGTGAGGTTGTATGACTATGTGCGCCTGTGTGCGTGAGAGACGTGGTAGGTCCTACACGCTTGGCCAACAGGGCCCGACTACTGTACCCAGCGGTCAGATAAGGATCAGGACCCATCAGCAGCTCAGACGGCCGGGGGGGGGTGTCGGGGTGAAGCTCACCAGTCGACCGTTCAGTCAGCCGAAGGGTTTTCTGGAACCCCCATGTGCGCCCCCAGACCGCACATTGGTGTTTACAGAAGCTAATTACAACCCCCCCTCCCTCTCCTCCACCTCCACTCACACACGCACACATGCATGCATTTGTGTGCATGCATCCATACCCGGTACACCTGCTCGCACAAGAACAGCAAACAACTGGTTCGTGAGCCTCTTTGTGGATTTAGATAAATAAATAGCAGCTTTGGGGATACGTTTGAGGGTTTCTATCAAAGTTGAGCATTTCTGTCCTTTTTGATGAAAAGAAAATACCTGCTAATTATCGTTTATAATTAGACACCATGAATTGTCAGCTTTGGGAATACGTTTAACATTTGTTGTTTTACGTCAGTGGAGGGCTACTATTTAAATGACCAAAGTTCATGCAATGGAGAAGTGTTTATCTTACATTAAGGTGCAAATGTGGTAGGCCTACACTCAAAACCAGACCACTATTTAAGATGTGATTTTGAAAGACTCGGTGATCGGTGATCATTAATTTATATTATTGAGTACTTATTTATCGCTAATTATTACGGTCTAATATTGTTGTGGGGACCGGGAGTAAGTATTTGTTGTAAGACAAAGCATTAGTAGGCCTACTGGGAAATGGAAAGGCGGAACCAACGTGTGTCGTCACAGTCCGGGATTCTATGATTGACGGGCCCTTTCAACGTCGATCTCCTCCTCGTCCTCGGCTTCGTTACTTCATTCCCGTACTAACGTCTACCTGCTTTTGAGGTTTGTACACCGTGAAAATCACACAAATAACTATCTTCATGAATCGGAACATATTATAAACAGGTTGATAAACGTTGGGTACAGTTTTAAGTCTGTAATGTCGAGTTATAAACTTTTGAAAAGTCCTTTGTTTGTTTCGCGCCAAACGGCTATTGTGTAAAATGGCAGTTTGTCGTTCGAGGAGAATATTCACCACGTCGTTCTCCTCGTCCTCGGCTTCGTTACTTCATTCCCGTACACACAAATGACTATCTTCATGAATCGGAATATATTATAAACAGGTTGATAAACTTTGGGTACAGTTTTAAGTCCTGTAATGTCGAGTTATAAACTTTTGAAAAGTCCTTTGTTTGTTTCGCGCCAAACGGCTATTGTGTAAAATGGCAGTTGGTCGTTCAAACCACGTCAATCTCCTCCTCGTCCTCGGCTTCGTTACTTCATTCCCGTACTAACGTCTACCTGCTTTTCAGGTTTGTACACCGTGAAAATCACACAAATAACTATCTTCATGAATCGGAACATATTATAAACAGGTTGATAAACTTTGGGTACAGTTTTAAGTCTGTAATGTCGAGTTATAAACTTTTGAAAAGTCCTTTGTTTGTTTCGCGCCAAACGGCTATTGTGTAAAATGGCAGTTTGTCGTTCGAGGAGAATATTATTGCGGCAACACACACATCGTAGAGCATGATTAAGTTTACTTTGGCCCTGAACACCTGACATAAATGTTTAAGGATATATTTCATGTGATTAAGAGGTTGATGACGTTATGATAGAATATTTTATAGAGTATAAGAAAAGGGTTTATATGATGTGTTATAGCTACATGCTTAGCCTGTCAGTTAGGCAGACCTATCAACCATTGTAGTTCAGGCACTGGTTTAATGTAAATTCCGTAAGTGTTGTCTATTGTCGTAAATGGGAGTACAGTCTTTTAAATGACAAGTGTTATTGGGGTGTAAAGCCAAAGTATATTTAAGTTTAACATTTTATTTATTATATAGGAACAGAACTATTAAATTGCACTATGTGATATATATGATATTTGGGATAATTGTTTTCGGAAAAAGGGAACAAAGCTTCGTTACTTCATTCCCATACTAACGTCTACCTGCTTTTCAGGAAAATCCGCTCTCAAACAATCTATTTGTTATCTCCCGTCCTGGCCACTTGGGACCGGGAACAAACTGTGGGGGCTCGTCCGGGATTTCATCCCGCAGCAGGAAGAAGCGCGAGCGCATGTCGTTGCGCCGCATGCGCTCCTGGAAGGAGCGCTTGTGCCGCTTGTCCACGTCATTGCCGTCAGACGACTGTGGGCTGGAGAGGTGCAAGTCGGAGTAGGACGAGAAGCCCTGCGACGGCGGCGAGGAGGAGCCCGAGGCGGGAGAGTTCTGGCTCGGGTGGGGGAGGGGCTGGTAGGTGGGGCCGTCCGGCCGCGCCCGCTTGCGGGGCAGGTCTGGCAGCGTGTCGGGGGAGGGCGGGGCCTAGTTGTGCTCCTTCTGGTGGATGGAGATGTGGAAGCGCTTCATGCAGGGGTCCAGGTTGTCGGCGCACACCGTGATGGTCACCGGCTGCCGGCTGTTCACCAGCCGCCATGGCTTGTGTTGCTGCTGTTGGTGTTCCACTGTCACCACGTCGATCTCCTCCTCGTCCTCGGCTTTGTTACTTCATTCCCGTGCTAACGTCTACCTGCTTTTCAGGTTTGTGCACCGTGAAAATCACACAAATAACTATCTTCATGAATCGGAACATATTATACAGGTTGATAAACTTTGGGTACAGTTTTAAGTCTGTAATGTCGAGTTATAAACTTTAGAAAAGTCCTTGTTTGTTTCGCGCCATATGGCTATTGTGTAAAATGGCAGTTTGCCGTTCGAGGAGAATATTATTGCGGCAACACACACATCGTAGAGCATGATTAAGTTTACTTTGGCCCTGAACACCTGACATAAATGTTTAAGGATATATTTCTTGTGATTAAGAGGTTGATGACGTTATGATAGAATATTTTATAGAGTATAAAAAAAGGGTTTATATGATGTGTTATAGCTACATGCTTAGCCTGTCAGTTAGGCAGACCTATCAACCATTGTAGTTCAGGCACTGGTTTAATGTAAATTAATTCCGTAAGTGTTGTCTATTGTCGTAAATGGGAGTACAGTCTTTTAAATGACAAGTGTTATTGGGGTGTAAAGCCAAAGTATATTTAAGTTTAACATTTTATTTATTATATAGGAACTGAACTATTAAATTGCACTATGTGATATATGTGATATTTGGGATAATTGTTTTCGGAAAAAGGGAACAAAGCTTCGTTACTTCATTCCCATACTAACGTCTACCTGCTTTTCAGGAAAATCCGCTCTCAAACAATCTATTTGTTATCTCCCGTCCAGGCCACTTTGGACCGGTAACAAACTGGGGGCTCGTCCGGGATTTCATCCCGCAGCAGGAAGAAGCGCGAGCGCATGTCGTTGCGCCGCATGCGCTCCTGGAAGGAGCGCTTGTGCCGCTTGTCCACGTCATTGCCGTCAGACGACTGTGGGCTGGAGAGGTGCAAGTCGGAGTAGGACGAGAAGCCCTGCGACGGCGGCGAGGAGGAGCCCGAGGCGGGAGAGTTCTGGCTCGGGTGGGGGAGGGGCTGGTAGGTGGGGCCGTCCGGCCCGCCGCGCGCGGCCCACGGCCCGCTTGCGGGGCAGGTCTGGCAGCGTGTCGGGGAGGCGCGCGGCGTAGTTGTGCTCCTTCTGGTGGATGGAGATGTGGAAGCGCTTCATGCAGGGGTCCAGGTTGTCGGCGCACACCGTGATGGTCACCGGCTGCCGGCTGTTCACCAGCCGCCATGGCTTGTGTTGCTGCTGTTGGTGTTCCACTGTCACCACGTCGATCTCCTCCTCGCCCTCGGCTTCGTTACTTCATTCCCGTGCTAACGTCTACCTGCTTTTCAGGTTTGTATACCGTGAAAATCACACAACTTCATGAATCGGAACATATTATAAACAGGTTGATAAACTTTGGGTACAGTTTTAAGTCTGTAATGTCGAGTAATAAACTTTTGAAAAGTCCTTTGTTTGTTTCGCGCCAAATGGCTATTGTGTAAAATGGCAGTTTGTCGTTCGAGGAGAATATTATTGCGGCAACACACACATCGTAGAGCATGATTAAGTTTACTTTGGCCCTGAACACCTGACATAAATGTTTAAGGATATATTTCTTGTGATTAAGAGGTTGATGACGTTATGATAAGAATATTTTATAGAGTATAAGAAAAGGTTTATAATGATTGTGTTATAGCTACATGCTTAAGCCTGTCAGTTAGGCAGACCTATCAACCATTGTAGTTCAGGCACTGGTTTAATGTAAATTTCGTAAGGGTTTGT
Source organism: Melanogrammus aeglefinus (assembly GCA_900291075.1). Taxonomy (NCBI): domain Eukaryota; kingdom Metazoa; phylum Chordata; class Actinopteri; order Gadiformes; family Gadidae; genus Melanogrammus; species Melanogrammus aeglefinus. The sequence continues at coordinate 62,564 of OLKM01001627.1, forward strand.
CTGTTGTCGTAAATGGGAGTACAGTCTTTTAAATGACAAGTGTTTATTGGGGTGTAAAGCCAAAGTATATTTAAGTTTAACATTTTATTTATTATATAGGAACAGGAACTATTAAATTGCACTATGTGATATGATGATATTGGGATAATTGTTGTTCGGAAAAAGGGAACAAAGCTTCGTTGCTTCATTCCCGTACTAACGTCTACCTGCTTTTCAGGAAAATCCGCTCTCAAACAATCTATTTGTTACCTCCCGTCCTGGCCACTTGGGACCGGTAACAAACTGTGGGGGCTCGTCCGGGATTTCATCCCGCAGCAGGAAGAAAGCGCGAGCGCATGTCGTTGCCCCGCATGCGCTCCTGGAAGGAGCGCTTGTGCCGCTTGTCCACGTCATTGCCGTCAGACGACTGTGGGCTGGAGAGGTGCAAGTCGGAGTAGGACGAGAAGCCCTGCGACGGCGGCGAGGAGAAGCCCGAGGCGGGAGAGTTCTGGCTCGGGTGGGGGAGGGGCTGGTAGGTGGGGCTGGTAGGTGGGGCCGTCCGGCCGCGCCCGCTTGCGGGGCAGGTCTGGCAGCGTGTCGGGGGAGGGCGCGGTGTAGTGGTGCTCCTTCTGGTGGATGGAGATGTGGAAGCGCTTCATGCAGGGGTCCAGGTTGTCGGCGCACACCGTGATGGTCACCGGCTGCCGGCTGTTCACCAGCCGCCATGGCTTGTGTTGCTGCTATTGGTGTTCCACTGTCACCACGTCGATCTCCTCCTCGTCCTCTGAGGCGCAACGACGCAACGGCGCAACGACATGCGCTCGCGCTTCTTCCTGCTGCAGGATGAAATCCCGGACGAGCCCCCACAGTTTGTTACCGGTCCCAAATGGCCAGGACGGGAGGTAACAAATAGATTGTTTGAGAGCACACAAATAACGATGGAGATGCAGCGTAGTTGTGCTCCTTCTGGTGGATGGAGATGTGGAAGCGCTTCATGCAGGGGTCCAGGTTGTCGGCGCACACCGTGATGGTCACCGGCTGCCGGCTGTTCACCAGCCGCCATGGCTTGTGTTGCTGCTGTTGGTGTTCCACTGTCACCACGTCGATCTCCTCCTCGTCCTCGGCTTCGTTACTTCATTCACCGTTACTAACGTCTACCTGCTTCTTTCAGGTTCTATCACACACGTGAAAATCACACAACTCAATGAATCGGAACATATTATAAACAGGGTGAGTAACACTCTGGGTAACAGTATATTAAGTGTCTGTAATGTCGAGTAAAAAACTTTTTGAAAAGTCACTTTGTTTGTTTCGCGCCAAATGGCTATTGTGTAAAATGGCAGTTTTGTCGTTCGAGGAGAAATATTATTTGCGGCAACACACACATCGTAGAGCATGATTAAGTTTACTCTTGGCCCTGAACACCTGACATAAAATGTTTTAAGGATATAGTTTCATTGTGATGAAGAAGGTTGATGACGTATGATAGAATATTTTATAGAGTATAAGAAACGGGTTATATGATGTCGCGTTATAGCTATATACTTAGCCTGTCAGTTAGGCAGACACTATCCAACCATTGTAGTTCAGGCAGTGGTTTAATGTAAATTCCGTAAGTGTTGTCTATTGTCGTAAATGGGAGTACAGTCTTTTAAATGACAAGTGTTATTGGGGTGTAAAGCCAAAGTATATTTAAGTTTAACATTTTATTTATTATATAGGAACAGAACTATTAAATTGCACTATGTGATATATGTGATATTTGGGATAATTGTTAATTAAAGAGACGGATTTCGGAAAAAGGGAACAAAGCTTCGTTACTTCATTCCCGTACTAACGTCTACCTGCTTTTCAGGAAAATCCGCTCTCAAACAATCTATTTGTTACCTCCCGTCCTGGCCACTTGGGACCGGTAACACAAACGTACATTATCCTCAATGCATTGATTTCACTGTGTTGGTGGTTCAGGTTTGATTGTCCTTAAAAACATTAATCTCTGCTCAAAATTCAGGTTGAGGTTACACTCTCATTCCATAATCTGATTGTAGGGCTTTTATGACTAATAACCCTTTCTTTACTAATCAACATCCAGCTATGAGTGAGGTCAGTCATTGAATGGGGGAAAAGTAGAAAATACCTTTAAATACCTTTAATGCTCACGGAGGAAGGCTTCTGGGTTTGCTACCAAGCAGGGCCTCACAGTGTTGAGTTTAGAACAAAAAACTACATTTAATTTCCACTACAATGTCACAGAAAGGCCTATAATTCCCATAATAACCTTAATCATGACATGTGCATTGGCCCAACAATAACGAGAGAGAGAGAGGGAACGGGACAATATCAAACTTCACTTGACTATTGGGTTTCACCTGTTGGCGCGTCTGCTACTGTTACCGGGTGGCGCCGAGACCCGGTTGCTCTCTGACGGACGGACAGGCAGACAGACGGCGCGGGGCTTGGATCAGCTCCCAGATATACTGAGCGACCCGCTGAACATGATACCTGTGTGGAACAACTCCCAGCGTCTTCCAGCCCCCGGGTTCCCAGGAGAGAGCGAGGAAGAGACTAGGAGAGAAAGAGAGAGGAACGTTAGACCCGGTCTTCTTCATCTTCTTATCGTGTTTCTGCGGTGCGTCTCGGTTACCCACCGACCTCCCCCCCCCCCCCCCCCCCCTCAGGCAGCTTACGGCTCCTCCGCCTCCAATGCAGCCGGTTCTCCGCTAAACGTCTTCTCTTTAAGCCGGTGTTTGATGTGCTGACAACGCGGACCAAAACACTGTAAGAGACCCCCAGACCACCACCACCCGTTTCACGTCTTTTAATGGTCTGTCAGAGGGCTGAGGCGGTGTGATGGGAGATAGTGCTGTAGATATGGCGGTCGGGTCAAGTGGAGGATCTGAGTGGGGCGTGCGTGGTCGACAGGAGAACCGACTCTGGAGAACCGTCTCTGGGGAGCCCCCAAGTCCTGCTTGTGGTTTCTCTCGCTCTCGATTAACTTGTCAACATTTCCTTCCTCAGGCGGGAAACTTTTGCTGAAACAAGTGTTTGTTAGAAAGAAGTGAAACAAGTGTTTGTTTCAGCGAGTTATGTTTTTTTGTGTAGGCCTAAGTAAAAGGTAAGCAATCTAGGACGTGACGTCATGACGATTGTCAGTGAGGGAGAGTGTGTGTGCGTGTGTGCGCGTGTGCGTGCGCAGAACTCTTTCATTTCACCCATTCGATGTCAACCTCACCCTTAATTAATTATACTCGTCCTTCCATTATGATCAGTTGTATTAATGACGAGTACTACAAAGGACCGCACATCACTAATGAACGTCTGCTGATGAATGAGGCTTCAGCATTCACTCATTTAGTCCAAGAAATGTTCCTCATTCAATGAAGTTGTGGAAAAGTTAGGAGACTTGAAATTCAACGTTGGGGCAAATTTGAAGAGTCTTGCTTAGACTTTTTGTATGCTCCTCTGTAGATACAGTATATGTAATGTATGTAAGCATATACTTGTATGTATAACATATACTATAAGGATGCTGTGTACGCGTAGAAAGCCTTGACACAGTTCCTTTTTAACTCGTTGAAGCGATGCATAATCAGTAGAAACCCCCCAACAGTGGACTCGTGTTTTCGACTGTAGATGAATGGCTTCCCTGATTGGCTGTTATTTATCAAGCCCAACTTCCCTGTATTACAGGGGCAGCCCCAACATTAATCTCTTAAATGAGCCGTGCGGTGAGCTGGGCAGAACGCGGCCTATCTAGATGTAGTTTTCTCATTAAACTGGTCCCATTAGGGCCGTAATTGGCGCTGGGCTATCGGAGGGTTGACTGGGAGGGAGGCCGGGTGCAGGCGGGCTGAGATGCTATCGCGTCGGGGAGACAGGAAGACTGTGCGTAATCTCGTCACGTTGCAGATCGAGAGCTCTGATTGGCCGAGCCGGGGTCTACTTGTCTGCTACTGCTTTTGGGTTTCTACCGTTTTTTTCTTCTCAGCGCGAAACCGCGAATAGTGACTCCACTGACGAGAACTAACACGAAAGAAAAGGGTTGTTCAGGTTCCCAATGGTAACTTTACTCACAAATATTTATGTAGGCTACCCCAAAGAAAACTCTCAACCAAGAACGCTTTGTATTTAGTTCAGATAGTTATCTGAGTTGTAATAACACTTGTGAGAGTCTGAGAACCCGTGTCGTTCACTTCATCTCAGTGCAACATCAGAATGAAAATAAGATTTCCAGTCCACATTTACTCAGCTCAGGAAATTCATGTTTTCTCCCATTCTAATGTCTGTAGTTTCTATTGCCGCCATTTACCACAAGAAGTTATATAAATCCTGGCTGGGGGGTGTGTGCTGGGCGGGGTCCCTCTGTATCTGTAGATCTACAGAATCAGCCCCATGAGACTGAAACACTTTTGCCCCGGCGGGGGTGTCGTGACCTTTCAGAACGTATCATCTCGTCCCTTGGACATAGAGGAGAGAATCTGACACCCAAACGGCCAACGAGAGGACCAAAGAAAATCAGTGTCTTCCACAATCCATCTCTCAGTACAGTAAGGAAGTTCATGGAACCAAGTGCCAAACACTAACAATCACAAGGTTAACCCATTCCCCGTAGACAACAAAGATAGCTAGGATAGGATGCTACACAAGGAGAGAAGGAGAGAAGCTATGGAGAGAAGGAGAGAAGCTATGCAGAGTCTAGGTTAATAATTCTGAACTGGATCAGAACCCCCCCACACACACACACACACACACACACGCGTAGGACTCAGGAGCCAGTGACCAGACATCTGGGGGTACCTCCGTGCCACTCATAGCACCGAACCCCCCTCCCCCCTCCTGGGACCACGCACCACACACACACACACGCGTAGGACTCAGGAGCCAGTGACCAGACATCTGGGGGTACCTCCGTGCCACTCATAGCACCGAACCCCCCTCCCCCCTCCTGGGACCACGCACCACCATGTTGTGGTCCTCTCCCGGGCTGCGGCCAATCACAGCCCAGCTAACTAAGTAAACAGGAATGCTGAATACAGAGACATGCTGACATTTACCAGATGCTCAGTGCTAATTAGGGCCAAGTACCCCCTACCCACCCCACTCTCTCCCTCCCTCTCTCCCTCCCTCTCTCTCTCTCTCTCTCTCTCTCTCTCTCTCTCTCTCTCTCTCTCTCTCTCTCTCTCTCTCTCTCTCTCTCTCTCTCTCTCTCATCCTCTCTCTCTCACCCTCTCTCTTGCGCTCTCTCTCTCTCTCATCCTCTCTCTCTCCCCCTCTCTCTCTCTCTCTCATCCTCTCTCTCTCTCTCTCTCTCTCTCTCTCTCTCTCTCTCTCCTCTCTCTCTCTCTCTCTCTCTCTCTCTCTCTCTCTCTCTCTCTCTCTCTCTCTCTCTCTCTCTCTCTCTCTCTCTCTCTCTCTCTCTCTCTCTCTCTCAGTGCACTACAGACCAGCAAAGCAGCCTCGCCTGGGATGCAGTCCTCTGTTTGCTGCTGTGCAAACATAACAATCTCTGCTCTATGTATTCTGAGTGGGAACCTGCCCACATGTACATATTTGTCTGTACTGACTGTGGAGGGTCTCTCTCTCTCTCTCTCTCTCTCTCTCTCTCTCTCTCTCTCTCTCTCTCTCTCTCTCTCTCTCTCTCTCTCTCTCTCTCTCTCTCTCTCTCTCTCTCTCCCTCTCTCCCTCTCTCTCTGAGTGGGCCTTGGTTCTTTTGCTGAAATCGTTAGAACCGGTTGCTCCTCAGGAGAACTGGCCCGCATGGTAAAAGCTGTTATTATCTAAGTCGGCTGGAGATCCGGCTAGAATGTCTGATTAAAGATCTGTAGGCTTTCAGGGGGGAGAGGATGCTGAGGCAGACCACTGTGCCGTTATACCGGCTCCAAACACGCGGCGCTAGAAGTCTCCGAGGCGCAACATGCCTGCAGAAGGCTAGTCTATGCTCAGCAGCCAGTCCCCCACCGTCCTCCTCCCTGGGCGGCACACTGAACATACCCTCGCTCTGATTATCGTTTGTATTCCAAACGCCTCCCCGACTGAGGCCGCAAGCAACCTGTACGGTCACCATGCCCACTGTACAGAGGTCTCTATTTAAAAAAAGAAATAACCATAATAACCCGAAGTAACAGCCGGCCAGGAAGTGAAAGGAGACCGCACCCCCCTTCCCCCCCCCCGCCCCCCCACGCACTGGGTGTGGGTCCGGGCTGCTGTCCAGGTTCTGGTCTGCTGTGATGGGCCGGGTCAGGCTGACTCTGACCCGGGTCCCGGTGTTGTTGTTATAAGTAGGGCTCCGTGGCCCCCGGCTCGGCGGGCTCTGGTGAGGCTCCAGACCTGGGGACCAGCTGTGTGGGTTAGAGGCTGCAGTGCCCCCCCCCCCAGACCCCCCCAGACCCCCCCAGACCCTGAGGGAGACCGCACCACCCCAGGGGGTAAAACTATACATACACATACATGTGTGTTTATCAAAAGTGTATCTATACATGTGTTTAAAAAAAGTACATAAATACCATATACAGATTAAATATATATAAATATATTTATTTATTTAAATGTTTACACTAAAAGAATGTTAACTAAAAAACTTGATAAAATATATACAAATACAGCTATATAGAGTATATACAGGGCCAGTTCTCCCCCTTTGCGATTCGATGCAGCGCTCCTACATATTTATCACATGTATACACATATATAAGAGAGATAGAAGGAAAACACATATGTTATATGTTTATCCACAAAGCAAACTGTAAATGTGTCCCCTCATTTTTGGTTCTCCTGACTACGTTGAATGAAACGGGGGTTCCAATGTCAACAATGCTAAAGATGGTAAAAAACAAACACGATTTTAAATAGCTAACACGAGGCATTAGAACACCATCCCCATTTCACCGTCATGCTATCTTCATTCCGCCTATTCTTGGCAGATCTGCAGGGTGGGGGGGGGGGGCTTACTGTGTAAATAGCTTTGGAAATTGCGGCTGGCCTTTGGCTGTCTCCGTAATTGCGCGGCTCTTGCAGTATTTTGCTTGGCAGAC
>OLKM01001627.1:74573-77073 GCA_900291075.1 Melanogrammus aeglefinus
CTAGCAAGAGAGAGAGAAAAAAAAAACGATTATGGTTAATGCATGCATTCTGTAGAAGCGGTGTTGTGAAAATGTCACCGTTAGTCTTTGTCTGCAGAGATGCAGTTACTGAGCCTGGGTCCAAACATGATATGCTTGTTAGGGTTGGGGCCAGAGGAGGGACCCACGTACAGTGATTACCCTCGGCCATTTTCAAATTGCCTTTAAACGTATTTGAATATTTCAACGTCATTACAGTAATGTGTTGAATAGGGGCACATTCACAACACGCTGTATTATTAACTGGGGCATAGAACATTGGAAATAATAAGCAATGCCAACCATTAGCATGTAAAAGGGAAGAAAAACGATTTTGTTTAATTCACTTCCTCTCTCTTACGTCTTAAATTTAGGATTTTTTTAGTGCATTATTTCATTCAGTTTGGTGTTTCCCTCCGAAAGCGATTCCCCCCCACCCCACCCCCCACCCAGCAGGCCTAAACTAGCTGGGATTCCCCCTCTATCCCTCTGTCTCCCCGAACCCCCCTCTCTCTCAAGCTGCAATTTAGGAATCAGACCAATGAACAGTCATGGCTGACAGTAGAATTACCACATTCTGTTTTTGTCTCACTGAAACGCTCAGAGTACAGCAGCAGTATATAGGTACAAACTGGGGGAGAAAATTCGCCATAAATGTTATCGGGAATAACATGTCAGCATTGATAAAGCACTGATTCTTTTCTAAAGAAATAACTGCAAATACTATTTCGTTTCCGCTCCTCCAGGAGAAGAAAAAAGATTGCGTGGTCTACAAAATTTGATAGGTCTATCCACGAAAATCTTTTAACAACTGATTGTTCCTCCAGAGAATCATCTTACAGAAACGTAAGGCCTATTATGATATACATTACAAATGCCGTATTTACATTTGTAAACAAAGAGAACTGCATGCACGTCGTATGTGCTAAACAATTGTCTACGTTATGAAATATTTATAACATTGACCTCATTCTAGTGCACTATAACTACAGAAACGGGATATACACCCAATATAAAGTATATAAAGTGTGTCATTTTACTAATTCTGTACAAAACATAGGCCGAGTTTTTGGTGGAATTTGGTTTTAAAGTTGAACAGACCCAGTTGTGCATCGTTTCCAGATGTGTTTACGAGGGTTTTCCTTTAGACTCAGACCAACCTGTGTATCACATCCTCTCTCCCAGGGCGATTACCGAGGAATTAACTTCAATTGCTGCCATTTTTTTTTTGTCTGATATTTTTAGAGCTATTTCCGGTGTGCGGCCGATGGAAAACACCCACTTTTCCCTTTTCTCTAATCATGATTTGTTTTTTCTCCCTCGCCTGAATATTAACTGGACCATTAAGAAGATGCTATCGTCAGGAACAGCTATTTCCATCTCCTTCACCCCCACACACACACACACACACACACACACACACACACACACACACACACACACACACACACACACACACACACACACACGCACACACGCACGCACACACGCACGCACATACACACGCATACACACACACACGCACACACACGCACACACACACACACACACACACACGCACACACACACGCACACACACACACACACACACACACACACACACACACACACACACACACACACACACACACACACACACACACACACACACACACACACACGCGCACACACACACACACACACACACTGATGAGTTCTGATGTGTGTATAGATACTGCATAATTCACACATGCACAGAGGAGCTCTCTCCCGGCGGCAGCACAACCAGCGGCAGATGAGCGATGCTCCTAGCGCTATGTTTACTGGCGCTATGCTGTTTACTGGCGCTAAACTGTTTAGCCGGCCCACCTCAAACCAGACTCCGCTGCTTTTCAATTCCACCCGTACCCCGGGCTCAGCCACCAAACCCGGGGCCGGGTATATTGTGCCATGGCGGGACGTGCTGGGGGCGGCGGGGGGGGGGGGGGGGGGGGAGATCCATGCAGCGCTGAGTGAAATGTCAACCGCGGTCCGCGCGACCTGTCGCGCTGTGAAGGAGTCGTAATGGCCATCGATCCGCGGGGCGGTTAATGCAGACGGCCGGGCAGCTGCACACAGGAGCGTATGTATGAGATGAGCTAAGAAACAAGGAGAAAATAGAAGAAAGAGACGTACGTCTTCACGCCCTCTCCCCCCCCCCCATCCCCTGCCTCCCTCGCTCTCCCTCCCCCCCCCGCTCCCTCCCCCTGCTCCCCCCCGTCCAGCCATCCCTCGCTCGCTGGCTGCAGATGGATCTTCCTCTTCCTGCTGATTCCTGCGGGGCTCTGTCATTATCCTCCTCTGTCATTAAGGGCTCCATTGACAGCCCGGCCTGTCTGTGTCACTCTATTGAGACAGACAACACTTTCCCATGCGGTGTTCCCTACATTTATTAAAATATCTGACAGCCTCGCCGGAGCTCTCCCCCCCCCCCCCCCCCCCCCCGCGAGACGGCCCTGCTTAG
>OLKM01001627.1:82073-118073 GCA_900291075.1 Melanogrammus aeglefinus
GCCGGTTCCGAGGTAACAGGCGGTATGAAGTGTCGCTGAAGAAAGACGAGTTTCTTTTACAGTTTAGATGAATTAAGTAAAAGACATATTTTTCGACTCCCCCAACCACCCCCGCCCCCCCCCCATCCCACCCCCCTCTTTCCGTAGTCTTCTGTCAGGTAATTGGTCATTTTACAGCCAATTTCAGGCCTGTTGCCCCGTACTGACCCCTGCTGCTGCGGTAATGGGGGTGGGTGGGGGTGTGTCTATGTGTGTGTGTGTGTGTGTGTGTGTGTGTGTGTGTGTGTGTGTGTGTGTGTGTGTGTGTGTGTGTGGGGGGGGGGGGGGGGGCCCGCAGAGTGACCCCTTCCTCTGCTGCCGAGGGGAGCTCTTCTCTGAGCAGTGGCCCAAGAACGGCAATGAAATATAACTTCTCCCGTCTCTCCACTGCGGAGAGACACTATCCGTTTTATATAATGTTACTATATATATATATATATATAACTATATATATAATATATACATATATATCGTCTTCGTTTCCCTTCTGAATTATCCTGTCTCTATTCTGTGATGGAGATGTTCTCTGAAGGTGGAGTATAAAACGCAGGCCTCGTCAGGTGGAGCGATGGAGGAAGCATAAGGTGGTGTTGTTGGGAAGGTGCATGTGTCACCAAACTGAATGTATAATCATATTTTGTTATTCTAATGTCTATATCGTGTTTCGTTTAAGGCTTTGAAGGCCATTCAACCGATTGACCTCAAAGGCTGTGTCCAAACTTCATGACTTCATCCTTAATTCACCATCATCATTTTACCACAGAAATATATTTACCAAATCAAACTGAAAACTTACATTATGACTGCAATAACCTCCTGAAAGCTTTATCCGGTCAAGATCGGCTCATGAGTCAAAAGAAGGAAATCATAGCATTTCTGATTTTCTTTATTAAAAGTATGATTCCCATTCAATATTTTGTCATCAGTCCTATTGCTGCATCAAAATTGAATGAAAATAAACTCGCTTCATCAACCACATTTAAATATTCTTCAATTGAAACCTTTGTGGCGCCCATTCATGTGTGAGTGATAATGCTGAGCTAAGCTAACGTAGCTTCCTTTAATACGTTGACTTTCCTTCCAGATCCTATTCGTTGAAGCTATTTCACGGTGGCGTTAGGTGAATTTTATCTGTCTTCTTGCTCTGTGTTAAGCAATTTGAGACCCATTGTTTAAAAAGGGGCTTTATAAATAAAAACACTCAGTGAATCCATATTTCATTTTTCTCCAGGTACAATACTTATTTTTCTCTTGTTTTCATCACTTAGTAAACAAAATCAATCACATTCATATGCTACGTTTGACGTGAAAATAGCTTGTGAATTGACGCAATGGTAATCCATGTAGTTTATGTTCAATGGGGCTGAAATACATAAAATAGCATCAGATTCAACATCAGCCGAGACAGCACAGTCTACCTTATTCGACCAATTGAACAATTTCAATCAACGAATCGTTGGCCATTATAGTCAAAAATACCCCACTACAACACTTCTGATTAAATAATTTAGAAATAACTCTATTAATAAGAGTGCACCATGTGCATTATCACAAAAAACATCCACTCGTATATATTTGTGTCATGCAACATTAGAAATGTGCAGATATGAGATATTATTTGCAAAGTTGCAGAACAAAAAAACTAAAATTGAATGATTATAGGTTAATTCTAGGCTTACATTGGATTGACGTGAACAACAATATAGTGAACATACTGGTTTGATATATAGCCTAAAATATTTCTGAATCAATATATACCTGCAATTTTGAGAACAATAACAATCAGTTCGTTTATTTTTACATTTAAATACAATCAATTATCTATTATTATTATTACCTTGATACCAGCATATACTCACTCTTCTCTTCACCTTAGGGAGGCGCTGTTCAAAAACACAAATTGATTCCATAAAATCTCACAACATACACATTTCCCCATAAACATGCACTAATGTGTAGTTCAATTTAAAATTTAAATAAAAAAGATGGCGTTACAAACGAGGAGGGCTTTTCATCGCCACTCTAAAATTAAATGGGTGACATGTTAGCGCCCCAGGAACCCCATCAGCACCACCCCGGGGCCCCCATCACACTACCCCTGCCCCCCAGGTAAGGAGCAGCAGGTGTTAAACTCTCCGCGCCATAGAGCCGCTCTCCTCTAATACTAAGTGCTGGCTCGCGACCCGCATGGATAGCCGGTCTTACCGTTAATGTCATCACTGACCATATAAGACAAAATACGGGACTGTATCGAAGAGGACACACTGATACGCTGAAAAGGAGTTGTTTTATTGAATTAGCATGGAGGGAGGAATATTTTCAGGATGCAAGCATACCTGAAGAGTAAATTGTTAAGCCATGTTATTACTTAATATTGTGTACAATTATGCATTTATTGTTGTAATCCTATATTTAAACATATTAACCCAATTGTAAAATAACGTAATGACTGTAAATATATGAATTAAATCAGGCATGTATTATGTTCTTATGTTTTATGGCGGGTCAGGTTATATGGTCTTTTAAGTGACACGGCACATTTTTTTAAAACCTTTTTTCAGATTCGTCATCTATTCTGTTAATGGTTCTGCCCGCAGTCTCGTTCCAGTTTGCAGATACTATAATCGTCAGATATAATGACAGTTATCAGTCGCCGCCACCAAGTACCCATGAAAATCTGTCTTGTGTTCTGGAAGATGATAATTATTGGTTGTACCACTATTATCCTTGTCGTTGTTGATAGAGGATATCTTGAAGCATTTTCAAAAGTAATTCTAGATAAATCACCACAAATTGGCCTATTTTACAGGACGAGGGGACAGCTTTTCTTATAAGCTAACATTTTACAGATTCCCCTTTTCCCTCCATTTCACAGATCCTCAGTTGCGCGACCAACTTAATAAAGCGCGCACTGATCCGCGCGCCTGCCTCCCGTCTGATAACGCATGCAACTGGCTCTGTTTTCACTTCAATTATGTCATTACATTGATAATCACAGTGACGGAATTTAACCGGGTTTAATTCGCTTATTCAGCTGGAGATATGGGACCGCAAGTGGTGGAAGACGCATCCATCTCTCCGCTCCGCGCGTAAAACCTCTCCAGGAGGACCGCGCGCTGCAGACAATACGATGAAGACTCGGAGACGCTCTTCCTCGTTCCGCCCCGAGACCCGCGGGCCCGAGTCCGAGTCCAGGACGCTCTTCATCCTCACCGCCGTGGACTGTTTTCTTTATTTCTGATCACCTGACTCTTTAGGCCGATGTAAGTGAAGTGCATGGACGCGTCGGTGATGATTTTTCTTCTTCTATAATTATGTTATAAATGTTGGAATGAACAGATAATTGTGTGTGCATTGTGCGGTGTGTGTGATGTGGGATGGGTGTGTGCGCCTTTTGCTCTGTTTCAGATGCTCAGTGTGCGTGTCTACCTTGACAGCTCCCAGCCAATAGCCATGGAAACTTTCTCTTGTTTAGTCAGTCGTCAATTCAGTCGAATCAAACATCCATGGATAATTATAATTATGAGTTATGGGCTATTGGCCGCATATCCCCACGTAAGCTCTGAGTCCATTCTCATCCAAATACTCGACTTTGAATAACCTGATGTTGTGATGAACCGGCTTAGGCTGTTAACAATTAAAAAGTCTACAACTATGAGTGATTAAACAATACGCCAAGTCTTTATAGACTAAACAATGCAGATATGTGACAAATCGTTGGGCTACATGACAATATATTAGGCTTATTAAACGTATAGAATGATGCGCAGTAAAGCTCTCCGTTTGGTTTTGGACTACAATGGGCACAATCGCCGTCATGGACTTCATATGTAATTGTCTTTCTTATTGTAGCCCGGAGCAGGAAGTCAGTGTGTCCTTTTTCTTGTTTGAATTGAGATCAGCACGTTTCTCCATTAATTCTCTATCGCCTGCAGCCTGATTTCCCGGAGATTCGTCCCTTTATTACAACAACACGTTTAGCTGGAGTAATTTAATTTATTCCTTATCACATACAACACGTGTCGTTAGTTAAAGAATAAATAAAATAACCCCGTTTCCCTCGGCAAGCAATAATGTAAACGGCATCTTTACAGCGTGATTAACAGGTGTAATTGCGTGTTAAATAGATCCTAATTATAGGTATTAAAATCCAACACAGTGTTATGTTAATAGACATTGCTTCAGACAAGCTATTGAAGATGGCATCAAATATTCCGATATACAACACGATGGAAACGTTATTTTATCGGGGTTTTTTGTTTTTATGATATGCAAATACTTAATGATGCTTGCAGATTATTGAAACAGGCCATACAGTTTAAATACTAATAAAATATAACACCCAAAACCACACCATATGTAGCTATTACACGTAGTAATTAATAACAATAAATTCCGATCTACTCGCGCAGACAATAATAATAATAATATAATAATAATAATAATAAAAATAATGATAATATCAACAAAATAGTATTAATTATAATAATAATATTACTAATTATTACAATGCGTAAGGCTCCATCGCACTAATATTAATCTCTAATACCTGAGGTTGTAAGGGAAATGTGAGCTTTGGTTTCTTCTCCTGCAGTGATCAGCTTCTTTGGGGATCCTCGGATCGCCAATCGCCATCATTCTTGGATAGAGTGGACCAATCAGCGACAGTCTTTGATGAATATTCATGACTTCATGATTCAAACCTTTGAGCGAGTTTGTCTTGGTCCACAGCATCACACGCCAGACACAAACTACATTTTCTTATGAATGGAAAGAGAAAAAATGAGTTCGGCTTAAATTGGGATCCGTCCTTCACTGAGATCATACAAGAAAACAAATAAGCAGGAGAGACGATTCGCTCGAAGAGATGACAATGACTACAATACCAGAAGGTCTTAATAGCCCTGTCTCGGGAAAAACCGTTTTCATGGAATTTGGACCCCCGAGTCAACAAATGTCGCCTTCCTCCATGTCCCACGGACACTACCCCATGCACTGTTTACATTCTGCAGGTCATCCCCAGCACGACAGCTCCTACAGTCCGGCGTCCTCCTTTCCCAGGTCCTTGGCTTATCCATACGTCAACTCCGTGGGCGGCCACTCCACCAGCCCGTACCTCAGCACCGTGCAGAGCTACCACCACAGCCCGGCGCAGCTCTCCCAGACCCGGCTGGAGGACCCGGGTGAGTCCCTCTCTCGTCCCCACTCCCCGTATAGGAGGCTGGTTCTCCTCTCTAGTCAGAACCAGTCCGAGTAGTTCAGACTGCGCATGGTAAAAGCGAACCAGATGTTTGGGAAATTAGGCTTGGTAATTATTTATTGCGTAATGCTATAAACAATGTATGCAATTAAGGGTAATTATACCTAAACTACAGCCGGTAAAACTTGCGCAGGAGTAAAGCTGCAGTTCTTTTCGGGTGCTCGAGATAGGAGCTCCTCGCTCACTTGCTCGGTTTTTCCTTCTCTCGTTCACAGCACCGGAACCGGAGAAAAACACCGTAGTGGAAGGGGGAGAAGTTCGCTTCAACGGAAAGGGCAAAAAGATCCGGAAGCCCAGAACTATCTACTCGAGTTTACAGCTCCAGGCTCTGAACCGGAGGTTTCAACAGACCCAGTACTTGGCGTTGCCGGAGCGGGCAGAGCTGGCAGCCTCCCTCGGTCTCACGCAGACACAGGCGAGTCCCTCCACCCACACCAGGGTGCCTTTACCCCTGCTTTAACCAACCGTAATACTACAGACTTCATGACAACATGGCCTGCTTCAGTTGATGTGTATTTCAGCTGTTTACTGAAAATACACTGGCTTTTTGTAATATGTGTTGTTATTTTGACCTCAATAAGCCTATGTAAATGAAATACGCACACAAAAGTACTTTGATTCTAAATGCTGGATGTAATAAAGAGGCATTGAAGTAAATAATTGTGGCGTTTCCCAATCAGATATTAAGGATGTAGGCCTATAGCTGAAATGTTGCATTGCTTCTTGTTTGATGTGAAATTTGCTATAACCCTGCAATTTGACTCGCCTTTTGTGCGTAAAGACTTAGTATTCGGTATTGGATTTAATGGATTTTCACGTGGCAATAATATTATATGAATCGGTGTTCGCAGGTGAAGATTTGGTTCCAAAACAAGCGATCCAAATTCAAGAAGCTGATGAAGCAAGGTGGAGGTCAGATTGACGCCAGCGCTTTGGCCAATGGCCGAGGACTTTCCAGCGGCTCCCCCTCCGGTGCACCTGTCTGGAGCTCCCCCACCACCGGGAAGACATCCGTGGGGACGCCTGCGCCCTACATCCCCAGCTACACGTCGTGGTACCCCACCACGCACCATGAATCTATGCAGCAATCACAGCTCATGTGAAGGGAGACCCGGCTCTCCCCATCTCCTGGTGCCGCACGCACGGGCTCACGCGAGACTGAAAGGGGGGCGAGCACTCAGCGTGGCCCCCCCGGGGGGTCAACGCACACATGTATTCCCGAGCTGGCCAGTGAGTCGCCTCTGCCTCTGACACAATGCCCCCCCTGATACCGGACGACGGCGGTCTGCGCGGAGGGATCTGAAGAGGCTGGAGGGGCGCATTACTGCCTCGGGGGGCAAACAGTCCTTCGGGGTCCGCGACAGCCACCGGAAATGGTAAACAAATGGATACTTTTGGCTGCTCCGTTAATGGTTTTTTGCTGCATTTTTTGAGAGCGCATGGGTGGAATGGGCCAATCCGCCGAGCCGACTCCGAGAACAATCCACGATGGTATATTTTTCATTAGGCTATGGATGAATAAACCCCAGGCGACTGACCCACAACTGGAGGTTCGGGTGGGCTGCTGTTCGGGCCGAGGAGCGGAGTGATCTGGGAGCGAATCATCTCCCCACCAACACTTTTTAATTACAAATGTATCGGGCCTCGTCGTTTTTAAAACAGATACTAATGATAGCACAGCATCCATTTTGAATATTCGCCAAGGCTACAGCCCGATGCTATCAAAGATTGTGAAAAGACTGAAATTGATAATATAATACGTGTGTGTGCGTGTGTGTTTTCTATTTAATTTAAGTTATTCGGAATTATTTCTGTTGAGAGTCAATATGTGTTCATTTGTTTGTGTATTTGACATGACATCTTTATGTGTTGATTGCTGCACTTCATGCCAGCTCTGCTCTGACTGGGCCCCCGTGAGGAGACGCAGG
This sequence comes from Melanogrammus aeglefinus, assembly GCA_900291075.1. Taxonomy (NCBI): domain Eukaryota; kingdom Metazoa; phylum Chordata; class Actinopteri; order Gadiformes; family Gadidae; genus Melanogrammus; species Melanogrammus aeglefinus. Next base: position 89,301 of record OLKM01001627.1, read on the forward strand.
GCCTGTCCTGCTTTAGACACAAGGTCAAGGACTCGTTTGACCCGGCGGTGATGTAAAAAATAGATATTCCCAGATTTGTGATGTATTTGGTACGGTGTGAGACCGGGTTTTAGACATTCTGTATTCGTCGAGATGTGTTTAGTCAGTATAGAAATATTTAGTTTTGTATTGATCACTTAATTTATTTATTTGTTTCCCCCTGTAAATATGTGTAAAGTTTCAAAACAGTAAAATATTGATTTAAATGATGTAAAGAAAGGGTGTCTTATTAAAACCAATGTTCCTGAGGAAGATAATTGAAAGGCTGATGAGATGAAGCGTCATCGTTTTAAACCCTAACGTGTGGTAATAGAGTGTACTTGACAAAGGCCTGAACTAGGAGAAGTGTTTCCTATTTTTTATTAGTTCATTCTTTATTTCACTGTCTAAACCAAAATTATTCAGGCTAGCAAAGACGGTCTTATTGTTCTGATTAAAATACAAAGTTATTTGCAGAGTATTAACAGAATATTTAAAATGGTGCGGTTGTAGACTATTGCATTATCTTTGATAAATGTAAAACAGGCACAACACAACTTTTTAAGCAGCCTTATAGGCCTTCTGTCTTAAGCTACATTTCCACATTTTATTTTTGCTACAGGATATCGATTGAAGCCTATATGATCCAACATGAACGGATGACCCGATCCTTACCCTTAATGCTTCGTGTCCTCAGTCCAGACTGTATATTGAATGCTTCATTGAGATGAAGACCTTCGTACAGCAGAGAAGGAACATTGAACGTTTGGAACGAGTTGGGCCTTCAAGGAAGTAAAGGTGCGAGGTAAACACATGTTTACAATGTTAAATAATATTTTAAAAGGTGTGAGGTAACAAATGTAGGTAAGTTACATAAATACTTTTAAAGGTGTGATGTAACACATGTAGATAATTGAATCAATATTTTTAAAGGTGTGATGTAACACATAGTTCGGTCAAAGTAATACACTGAAAGGGGTGAATAACCCTAACACATGATGTAAGTCAAATAAAGACTGAGACTATTCCAGGTAAAATATTAAAAGTTGTTTGATAACGCATTTATTTAAGTTAGGGCCTAAATGTGTTAAAGGTGTGAGGTAACACATGTAGATAAATTAAGTAATAAGTTAAAGGTGTGGGGTGACATCAAAGTAAAAGGTGTACGGTAACACATGTTGATAAGTCCAGGTAAGGTTAAAAGGTATTTCGAAAGACATGTATAAATCAGAGTAACATGTTAAATGGTGTGAGGTAACACGTGTGCCTATGTAAGTCCAGGTAAGAGTTTAAAAGGTGAGCTTGTTTACGGTCAAAGCTGCGCTCGGGCCAATGAAAACATTCTGGATTACGACCAGCGGGAGGCCAGAACATTCAATTAATATTTATTGAATGTAGCAGACTCTTGGGAAAAGAGTGTGTGTGTGTGTGTGTGTGTGTGTGTGTGTGTGTGTGTGTGTGTGTGTGTGTGTGTGTGTGTGTGTGTGTGTGTGTGTGTGTGTGTGTGTGTGTGTGTGTGTGTGTGTGTGTGTGTGTGTGTGTGTGTGTGTGTGTGTGTGTGTGTGTCAGTGCGTGCGTGCGTGCGTGCGTGCGTGCGTGCGTGCGTGCGTATATGTGTGTAGTTTTAGGTATGAAGGCGAACATTTGTTTATTGGAATTGCAAAATATTGACTTATATCCTCATTATTCATAAAAAGAAGCCAATAATAATAATTAATAATAATAATAATAATAATCTGAATGATAGTAATTTATAATGTAGTAGCCTAATGACAATAATAATAATTTAAAGTGTATAATGTTGATAACAATATATAATCTCATAACGATTATAATAAAATATAACGTATTACTAATTTTTATCATAAAAATAATGTAATAATACTAATAGCCTCTATAAAATAAAGCAATAATTACAATAACGTCATAAGCATACTGGTAATAAGAATATCTAAATCTATTTGGTTAATAATAAATGTATTATTATTATTATTATTATTATTATTATTATTAATAATAATAATAATAATAATAATAATAATAATAATAATAATAATAATATGTATTCATTGTTTATTGTTGATCTATCTTTAAAAATATAGGACGACTCAACCACATTGCCAAATTCGACATGGGCCGTCACGTCTTAATCACCGTCATGATTGCATCATTAGGGCCCGAATAAAAGAATGCAGCGTGTAGGCTATGTTACACGTGCTGTTCCCAGCGCGCGGGATTCATCCTATCTCTAATACTGTTGGACAAGAACAAGGATTCGGGTGATGTCGAGGAAAACAAAAGTCCCATCTCTGCGCCAGGAAAGGGCGCAGCTGCACGCCCAGGAGGGTCAGCGCTCGTCGCGTTCCTCCCTTGATTACGAGCCCATCAACGCAACATAATTACAGTCATTTCGCTCTTATTTATTCTAATGCAGTTTTCTATCCCTGCGGTAATTATGAGCCATTTTTCGCACAGAGAATCTTTCGGCGTTAACAAAGGAGATAGTGCTCCCTGAAAGAAATTTGCCAGAGCCAAATAGGAAAAAAGTGAAATAGGTGAACTGTTGCTTTCGACTCAGCCTCATGCGTAAAGGGGGGCAAATTGCTTGCAGGTGTGCGCCACGGAGGAGCCTTCGGTGTGGAGAGAGGTTTGGAATTAGCCACGGACAATGGTCCTGAGAGCAGGGACGACGAGACAAACGAGTCTCATTGGGGATAAATGTCGCACTTCGGTATAGCCTGCGGACGAACTCGTGGCTGACGCAGGGAGATGTGTGCACGGATGGTGACGATAAATATAATAAAATAATATAAGAGGATGCAACGCTCAGGTGCCTCGATTTTGTTATTTTAGAAATGGTGCCTAATAATTCAGATGTGTAAAATATTTTATAGTTACAACATAAATATGTGTGTTGTTAATATTAGTATTATTATTGTTGATTAATTATGAACGAGTCTGCAGCATATGGATATTGGAGATATTAAAAAAAACATAAAGCCAGTTAAATCATTTAGACTGGAGCATTTACACTTTTTCGAGTATTTTAAAGTATTGATTATAAAACATGCAAAGCGAAATACCTCTGCCTTGAGAGCGAGGGGCCAGCGTGTCCAGACGGTCCCCCCATGTCCCCCCATGTCTCCCATGGACACCATGGCACGGAGCAGGGGGCCCGCGAAGCACGGACCCCCCGAGAGCCACAGTCCCGCACAGCGCATCCGAGGCGAAGCCCATCACCACAGCTTGGAATATGACTGAAAACGTCTGCTTTATTTCCCCTCTTTATAGCGGATGGGAAAAAAAATGTAGATTATTAGCATAAATGTTTACTCCTCATTACGCTGATGACATTGTGCACTCGAGAACTTGGTAATCTTTCTGGGGAAATTATGAGCAATTTTTGTAAAATTTAAAGCAGCAGTTACCGTGCAATTGCAGGCTAATTCTGCGTAGGCTCGGATATAATTATCGCCGAGTCAAGATGTTATGCTAAAAACTATGCATTGATATTCCCATTAATTATGTACATGCAGCTTTGACAATGTTGACGCTTGAAATAGCGGGAAATTGTCTTGCGTAAAAATTACAGCCCATATTAGGACATCTAAAATTGCGAAGAATTATATAGTAGGCCTAATTGCAGGCTTTCACATTTGAAAGCTAAAATGTTCAAACCAGAGTAAATGTGGATAAAATGACAGATCACGGTATAAATTAGGATAGGGGTATGGCATTTACAAGTTGTCTGGAGAATTCGGGCGACTATAAAAACCCCTTGGTTTCAGAACAGATGCGCACAGCCACAGGAAGCGAGTTGCACGTCGATGCTGCAATGTGCAACAAATAATTCACCGTATTCATTTTATTTGCAGTTTATAACAACAACACCAACAACTTCTATATTTCACTGCTTTATTATGGACTTCGATTGGGACAGTTACATGCATATTTGTCAAACGTGACCAAACGTTCAAGTCAAACCCAAATAAGACGTTAAACGTTTGTTTTTTTTACGTGGCTCACACACACACACACACACACACACACACACACACACACACACACACACACACACACACGCACGCACAGCACACACACACACACACACACACAACACACACACACACACAACACACAACACACACACACACACACACACACACACACACACACACACACACACACACACACACACACACACACACACACCACACACACACACACACCCATCGCCCGGGCCTCAACAAGCCCCCTGTGTTTGATCGGGTATGACTTCAGGTCAATGCATCGGCCCTGTGCCTCATTTCGCTGCGGGACCTTGCTTGCAACACGAGCCCTTTATCACATGGCCTCGTCCTGTTACCAGAAGACAGGCCAGGGAACAACGCGTCGTCTTGTAAGAGCGGCGCCGACATGGTGGCCTCCATCTAATTAGGCAAAGCGACGCGATTAGCGGCCCAAGGAGCGGAGGACGCGGTCGCTTTGCAGACCCTGAGCAAACACACGCACACACACACACACAGAGGGCCGCTCCACTGGGAATGACAACTTTTTCTAGGAACTCCCGCAGCAGCACGAATTATAGTTAACGTGGCGTGGCCGTGTTAAAAATTAAATGTGGCGTCATCTTTTTTAATTAACCCTTTATGACTCATCGGTTCACATGAGCGTCAGAAGCTATCGGAAGAATCGCCGATCATAAGATGGCCTACATACATCAGCATACATGCATGGCCGGAGAAATGTAGGTCAACCGGCTGGCGCTTGTTGTAGGCCTATAGCCCCATGCGTAACCAATTGTGGCCCTGCAGAGTGAACAATATGCGGAGGGAAAAAACATGGTTCCATCTAGTCTGAGCTCCAGGCGAGGCTGGTACGTGTGTGCAGTTATAGGGAGGGTTTGACTGTGGATAGCCCCCAGGGCGCAAAGCCGTCCAGTCCCGGTCCTTTTATCTCACAGCGGGGCAGGTTTTTAAACGTGTCTGTGCAACTCAGAGACACACATGCAACTGCATGACGCTTTCCTAGAAGTCACTCCCAGAAAACACGTGTGGTGTGAACCTGTGTATCATAACGGTGGTAGTGGACAGAAACCGATCAAAACATGCTAAATATATCCCTAATTAACAGGAATAAAACCATTCTGACTGCGTTTGAGTTTTTTTCAGCTGCGTTTTGTGAAGTTTCAAAATAGAACTGTGAGTTGTTTGCGCAGCTTCTCTGCTCAGTGGATAAATAGTAACTTCATGAAACTTAATTCAAAGTGGTAAAAATAATAATCTGGGTTTACGCACGAGATTTATACAGAAAAGGCGAGGAAACAAATTGCACAGAAAATTCATTTATTTAAATAACGTCTTTTCATATATGAAAAAATAAAAACACGGCTAAAATAAATAAGACAAAAATACAAATAATCGTCATATACAGGTCAACTCGGTATGGGGAATAACATTCAGTAGCAGTAGGAGATGGTGAAGGGGGATCCGATCCAACAACCCACAAAAACAGTCTGCATATCAGAGGAATGCTTTGGGGTATTTACAGAGAAGGGACACACGCTCCCATCAACTAAAACACGTGATCCGTGGGTCGCCCAACAAAATGAGGTCATATTATAAACAAGGCACGATACATCGGATAGTGCTACGGTTTGTGACAGTATAGGCCTACCTGCAGGTAAACGTGCAGGGCGCTGAGGACAAAGTGACGCCCGCCCTGGGCTCGAGGCCTATGCTGAGGTGCGTTGGGGTGTCCGTGGATTCCCACGCATCCGTCAACACACACAGAAATAAATAAATACAAAAATAACTAGGCTAAAAATCGGTCTAACCCTCCCACCGACCCCACACACACAAACGGACGTCCGTGGGGGGAGGGGGACGGAGGGGGACGTAACTTTAATCAAATTCTTGCATGTAGTGGTCGTGTGTTATCCGAGGAGGTCCGTGAATAAGGGCATTGGCGCTCGTCCTGTCCGTCCCTTCCTCTTGTGTTTTTCTTCACCAGTATTATCCGATCGAGAGTCCACAACGGCTTCAGAAAATAGTCCCGGCGCTGGCAGAGGCAGCGTTGTGGTGGTGATGGTGGTGCGGTCCCAGGGAGGGCTGCAGATGCGCCGCCGCAGAGTTCGTCGCGTACCACGAGTAGTTGGCCAGGAAGGAGGGCGCCGCCGCGGGGTGCGGGGGGCTGCAGCTCTGAGGTAAACTGGGGTTGTGGACCACACTGTTCATTCTCTGGTTCTGCGGGAAGTCCCACACCGTCAGCGGGGAGCTGCAGGAGGGGGACTCGCCCGAGGCTGCGATCTGCTCCGGGGGGATTTCTCCACTCTTCCACAGCTTCTTGAACTTGGAGCGGCGGTTTTGAAACCATATTTTTACCTTAAAAAAATAAATTAAAGGACACCGGTGTGATTACATATATGCAATTGTTATGCGCAATTTCATGCGTAATTTGTACTTTAATGCAACTTTTGGCACCTTTTCGGTGAATCTTTACTTATTCTATGTCCAGAATAGACAGGTCTACAGCATACTTTACGCGCGACATGGGCATGTCTCAGGATGAACTCACCTGTGTTTGCGTGAGGCCCATGGACGCTGCCAGCTCTGCGCGCTCCGGTAGCGCCAAATACTGCGTCTTCTGGAACCGCCGTTGCAGAGCCGCCAGCTGGAAACTGGAATAAATGGTCCGCGGTTTCCTGATCTTCTTTGGTTTGCCGTTCACCATCCGAATCTCCGGCTCACTCTCCTCTCCTTTATCTGTGGAAGAGAGATTGAACACGTTAACACCGATGCCGTTTCACGTCGCTATCGCCATCATTGAAATAAACCAACCCAACACACTACTTGTTTGGTAGGCTTTCATACCTGTGTCTGGTGGAGTTGGCGAGGGGCTGGTGCCGTAGGAGGTGAACGCTCCTCCGTATGTCGAGTTGAAGCCGAGGTCGTACGCGGTCTTGGCGGGGTAGGGGACGTTATAGGGGTAGGTGGTCGGAAGCTGGCCGAACGGGGAGCCCCCGCATTGGCCGGCAAGCTGGCTGTTGTAGTAGCTGCTGTCCGTGGCCGTGGACACAGGGAGCGTCGGGGACTCCTGCGACTTGTGCAGGCCAGTGTGGTACCCGCTGGAGGTCATCTGGTTCGTCGTGTGCATATCTGCGTTTAGGTTCTCAAAGACTCCGGTCATCTTTTACGCCCCGAAAAAAAGCGGCCGCGCAGATAATCTGTGCTCTGTGAAAAAGAAACAGCAGCCAGGAAACCGAAACAAAAATAAACTGTTAAGATTGTGGGATGGGATTTATGTGTAAAATAAGTCAGAGGCATTCCCGTTAACGTGAATCCGAGGCGACAGGAGATGCATGTGTCTCGCGCGGCGGCCTGTGATTGTCTGCTGGCTTCCACTCCAACCCGCGCGCCTTTATGAGAGCGCGAGAGGCTGAGCTGCTATGACAACCAATGAGTAACGGCTGCTTTTCTGACAACCCCCCCCCAACCTACACACACACACACACACACACACACACACACACACACACACACACACACACACACACACACACACACACACACACACACACACACACACACACACACACACACACACACACACACACACACACACACACACACACAGTTCACCTTTAATTATGCTCTTGGTGTCTTCCCCAAGTTTAGACCTACATCCACGTTGTCAAAAGTCATTGTAAATGTGCCTAATGGCTAGCCCAATATTAATATGACATATTATATATATATATATGGCTATATCAAATATATTATATTACACTTATTATAGGTTAGGACTACATTATGATTATGTATTGTTCTTTATTCGACTGCATTCCTTTATTTAATGTTGTTATTATTGTTATAATAATTATTGGACGGCTACTATAAGCCCTCTTTCTGACATATTCTGCATAATCGAATTTATTAAAGTTATTATTCATATATATATATATACATAGGCTATATATATATATATATATATATATATATATATATATATATATATATATATATATATATATATGTATAAAATAACATAAGGGTTAGTGTTGAGAGATATAAAAAGAGAGCGAGCGAGCGAGCGAGCGAGAGAGAGAGAGAGAGAAAGAGAGAGAGAGAGAGAGAGAGAGAGAGAGAGAGAGAGAGAGAGAGAGAGAGAGAGAGAGAGAGAGAGAGAGAGAGAGAGAGAGAGAGAGAGAGAGAGAGAGAGAGAGAGAGAGAGAGAGAGAGAGAGAGAGAGAGAGAGAGAGAGAGAGAGAGAGAGAGAGACAGAGAGACAGACAGAGACAGAGCGCGAGAGAGAGAAGAGAGAGAGAGAGAGAGAGAGAGAGAGAGAGAGAGAGAGAGAGAGAGAGAGAGAGAGAGAGAGAGAGAGAGAGAGAGAGAGAGAGAGAGAGAGAGAGAGAGAGAGAGCGCGCGTCCTCCATATTGTAAATATTGTGTATTTACAGTGTATCTTTGATTTATCTGTGAATCGGAATACTGGTTTTCAGAATATCCCCCATTTTACTTTTTATATATTGAGTACTTAATAGTGTAATACCTGATATTTATATTATTTTGAATTAAATGTTTTATACTTTGAACTCTCTATTGTTCACCTGCTTTGGCAATGTCAATATTTGTTTCTCATGTCAATAAAATAATTTTTAAAATGAAAATTTAATTGAGAGCGAGAGCGAAAGCGAGAGAGAGGTCTATCTAAGAAAGGCCATGTCAAGGGTCGTCTAGCGTCCCCGAGTGGTGAACATCTATTATCTTCTGGGGCCCTGTAAGCCCGTAGGCTAACGGAAGCAGCTATTATGTTTGGATTATTGTCGTTTATAATTCTCGTTATTGAACACTAGGGGCGCCAAAGAGCACCAACATGTAAAGGTAGGTGGATTGTCTAACGCAGCGCACCTGTGAGGACCCCTGACGGAAACCGTGATGGTTAATAACCCAACGAACTAGTATACGTTATTGAATAGGGTGTGTTATTAATTGTGCATGTGGGCATGGATTTTTTTGTTTAATAATCAATCGCAGTTTATTCTCATCAATCAAGCGACCAGCGGACGTCCCGCCCTCCGAACATCCGGAAAGGTACGTAAAAGGCTCACTCTGACGTGGACTGATGGTCACTGGGCCTACTGAACTAAACAACTCTCTTTGGGAACGCTTAACAGAAGGCCAGAAATACAATGGAGCTCTATAGAACACGGGGTTGTTCTTTAAGGCGTTATATATTCAGTTTAGTATTTTAGTATTAACTTCCAACTTCAATAACAACCTGGAAAGGGGGTAGATCGTGTTGAAAACACTATACTGACCTCGGCATATTTATTATCAACACCACTAGAGGGCAGCACAGCTGCATTTTTAAACAGTGGTTACACTATTTGAGGTGTTGAACTTTTCTAAGTCTGAGTTATTCCTACGATTTGTCTCAAAGCTCAGACAGACAGACAGACAGACAGACAGACAGACAGACAGACAGACAGACAGACAGACAGACAGACAGACACACACATTTTTGTGTGTATTGCTATCTCAGTTCATTTGTGATTTGTTTTATCACATGCCTTAATCAAGCTTCTATGCATGGCTTCATTGTAAGTTATTATAGAGTTAGACTTTTAGAACCTCTTGCAAAGCAGTTATCAAGTGCTTGCACAATATAAGGCAATTTCAAAGGGCCCGCAGTGCTGACGCATGGTTCCTCATTAAAAAGCAAACTGATGATGACTTGTTGATAAGTTGAAGAATATGGCCGCACTCTGGATGTTGTGGTTAAATCTGCAGATGCAAAGTTGATTTATGTGTTTATTTCGCAACGTATCAACAGAGTTCGAGTACGGGGGGCGCACATTAGTCAGAACGTCCAGATAACCGATAAGAAATGGTGTAAAGGCTGGTGTAGTTCAGAAACTCCCAGCCAAGCGACTTCATGTTCACACACCATGCGTAGCAAGGAGGCAGGGCAAGCGCACTAAATGTATGATCTTATTTAGAATAATTATATGGCAGGTAGTGTGAATACTACCTAGGTCTTGCTAGAAGTCCTCTGCAATGGATGTAGCCTTCATATCTACAAAAACAGTGTTCTAAATAGTCCAAACGTGGTATAGCCTGTATGATTACTTTCCCTGTGAACTGATAGAGAAACATCAGCTTTTGAACAATCTCTGTCCCATCTTGAATCTCAACCCTGGGGTTCCCCCACCCAGCTAGGGTTGAGATCCAAAATGGCCGCCTATTGACTAGGGCCGTTGGAGGTAAGGTCCAGTTAATTCTGGATCCAGTGGGTTCCTGGTGTGGCCGTGGAGCAGCAGGGGCCCGGGGAGCAGCAGGGGCCGTCCAGCCGGCTGGTGGGGACAGACATGAACATAATGCTGAGGCGGGAAGAAAAGCAAGGGCAGACATTTTTTATTGTACATGCCTTTCTGTATCAATGAAAAGACTGGACTGTACCGAATCCTTATACCGCTGTGGGTGTCAGATTGACTCGGGCTGCCAGATTGACTCGGGTTTCTATGCGCATGCGCGACACTCAGGCGCCTACAGATGACGTATCGACGCATACACCGGTAAGTAGGTTAACGATGAAATTAAACATACGTTGTATAACATGACCGTTTTGATAAGATTAAACTGAAATACTCATTTAATGTTTAAAGTATTATTAAATAAATATTTAATTAACAGGTTTAAACCGGGGTTAAACCTTGCTAAACTATAAATTTGTATAAAATAAAATGTAATTTAACCTTACATAATGAGAGATAACTACTATAAACCTAACGTAACAACTCATTTTAAACCTTGCAGAACGAGAAATAAATCGATCTATCTATGGAGCCCACTGGCTAAGCTATAAGCTATCGCGATATTTGCGTTGCCGTAGCGCGGTATCTATGGTGACGACGTCACGTTTCTATACGTCATCTGTAGGCACCCGAGTGATGCGCATGCGCATAGGAACCCGAGTCAATCTGGCAGCCCGAGTCAATCTGACACCCACACCGCCACTGTAGACAGAACAACCATCCCACTCTCAGCTTTAATAGCTGGTTGTTGTTGTTAGGATGTGGTGTCTTTTTTCTCATCCGGTGACGTCGCTTTGACTTGAGAGAGGTTTTAAAAACGGTTGTTGTTATTTACATTGATGCGGGCTTCCCCCTTCCGATCGATTTTTCGCTTTCAATAATTTATCCTAATGCTTGCTCGATTTGTCATCAATTATTCAGTACTTTGTGTTCTTCAGGGAGAAGTGTGTTGTTGAATCCATATAAAGGTAAGATAAATGGCCTTATTTAAAATAACCTGTTTTAATTAAACTGTTCTCCTGTTCTATTGACTGTTTAAGTGATCGTTTGGAGTAGAAGTCTAAACTAGAGAAAGGGGGATTTCCTGTCTTCTCAACTTCACAACCGTCTGTCTCTGTCTCTGTCTCTGTCTCTGTCTCTGTCTGTTACAGGCTCAGGCTCTGTCTCTGTCTCTGTCTCCCTCTCCGTCTCTGTCTCTGGCTCCCTCTCCGTCTCTGTCCCTCTCCAATACCGATTGTTCCCACAACCTGACGTCATCCATCATCTGTGGAACAATGTCATTCACAGAGAGGAACATGTAGGGAACCAGGAACCCCCTCCTCATTTCCCAGTTCCTTCGATGCTTCCCAGTAACACCTACACCCCTCTTCGGCCCACGCTCTGAAACCAGTAAGAACTACGTGCGACGCATAGTGCTAATAGAACTACGTGTGGCACATGGCTCCATTTAGAGCCCTGCACTAAGTGTTTGGCGTCGCTCCACCACTAGGCCTACTTGCTAAGTTGCTTTGGAGATACTTTACGCAGAGAGAGGAGTGGAGCACATCGCGTAAGGTTGATTTGAACAGCAATACTACTATAGTCCACCCCTAATCGTTTATTGTCTGACCCAATCAGTGGATAGGCTTAAATACAGCGGGGTGATCAGTAAGCCTATTGAACATACGTGGAGGAACCCAGCGACTGCAGCTAAGAATAAACATGACGTTAAAACACGCGTCCTCCACCGCGGTGTCCGCATGAAGCTAATGGCTTCCTTGAACTCACGCCAAGTACTCAGGGTTTGGGGTGCTAATTGTTGTAACACTCAATCTCTCACTCTCCATGCGTCCCATAATGAACTTCTGGCGGAGTGTTCGGCTTCACTCCACTTTAAACCAGGGACGGGGATACATGGAGATCACAACCAAACCAACATGGACGCCTAGCTCTGCTACAGGCCAATGAACGTATGTGGGGTTGAGGTGAATAACTCCCATGTTGAAATAAAACCGATGCAGTGTCACAGTCCTTGTTTTTTTTTGTTTTTTTTATTATTTATAGTTATGCTTTATATCGAGCGATCTATTGGAACAAGACGAGCGCGCTGTTTTTAGTGATTGGTTAAAGATGGGAGAAGGCATGTTGGTGATTTATTGCGATGGAATGATGATTCAATCGGTTCCTGGTGTGGAAATGTGTGAGAAGGCTGACGGGTACTGCAGCGAGTCGTCTGCTGGCTCCGTGTTTGCCCACACCCCATGAGATCAGATTCACTACTGTTGTGTTGCTGAGTGAGGACAGAATAATAGGTAAATGGACTGCATTTATATCGTGCTTTTCTAACCAGTGCCCACTTACAAGCGCTTTACAGTATTGCCTACCATTCATGCACACTTTCACACACACCGAAATCGGTGTGCGTCTCAAACACACAGTCTGAGGTAGTTAGGGTGAGGTGTCTTGCTCAGGGACACCTCGGCAGCCAGCTAGAAGGAGCCAAACCAGCAACCTTCCGGATACCAGTCAACCCGCCATACCTCCTGAGCCACATGCCTCCCCGATGGCAGGGAAAGGGAATGATGGCAAGAAGGCACCCTTTCATGGGGAGCTATGGAGAGGCCGCGAAAACCGGATTCATTTGGACGCTCCGGACGTGCACTGGCACAAAATGGAGGCGCTTGTTTAGTTCCACTACGAAAGCAAACTCGCCTTCCACAGTTGTGACACATTTATGATCTCATGAATGTCATTTAATGGGCACTAACTTATACAACTTCTATGGGTGTGAAGTAAGGGCCAGCCCATGTGTGGCGGGTGATGATGGTAATGGCAACACACCCACAAACTCGCAGGAGTGACCCCGCCCGTCGGCGCTGTGAGACGTCTCCAGCTCCGTGTGGAGATTCATCTGCTGTTGGATTTTCTCCTCGTCGCCATGGAAACCTGCTTCCGAGTGAAGAGTGAAATCCCCACAGATTGTCTGAACTGCTTCCCTAAGTCGTGACCATTGGAGGGGAAACCGGTGTAGAGGCAAACAAGTCGTTTGGTGGCTCCGTTTTCTATTCGGTTGTGTTGCCAAATGAAATGATGCCAAATTATTGGGTCATATTCTCCATATAAAGACAGTAGGCTATTTTAACCCTGATCCTACACTTTGATATAAATAATAATTCAGATGTGTTTGTTTGGGTCAAGACTTCCCGTGATAATGAGTATCTTATTTGTTTATGGTTCATGTTCTGATCACCAGTGGTTGTCACTCAACCGTTCTCTGACTTGGGGCTCCATATTCTGGACACACGGTCACTAGCAAAGGTCGTTGGGGGTCAAATCGACAGAGCAGAGGGAAGAGAAGGGAGTTTGGTGCCAGAGATGTTCTGTGATCCTCAGAGTTACCTATACAGGTTATGTTTGTGCCTGTTGCTTTCCTTCTACTCGGCGTTGGCTTAGCCCAGGAGGTTCGATCCCCAGCTCCTCCTAGCTGAGTGTCGATGTGTCCCTGAGCAAGACACTTAACCCTAACTGCTCCTGACGAGCTGGCTGTCGCCTTGCATGGTTGACCCTGCCGTCGGTGTGTCAATATGTGTATTAACCGCTGTTGGATAAAAACATCTGTCAAATGCCCTAATTGTAATTCTACTAACAAGCATGTGCTTCCCCAGCATTGGTCACAGTGGACTCCCACCCGTGGAGAAGATATATCTTAAACCACTAACCCGACAAAAGAGACAACACAAATTGCCGCTTGTATCGCGCGACAAAGCCACCCGGTCGGCGATTCAGAAGTGGTGAGGCCATCAAATAAATAGTAAATTCCCTCACTGACTTTGTGTGGATGGCTGCCAGGCTGAGAAGGAATTCCCTGAGGTCCAGCGAGGTCTAACTCTCTCTATTGTTGATTCACAGACCTACCCCCACCATCAGCACCCACCCCCACCCAGGGACCATAAAGGGGTGGAGGGGGAGTCCTTTGTGAAAGGGAGCGGGGTAGATTTACTGCGACGGCGCTGCCGACAAAAGAGCTATGCCACTGTCACAACAGGCCAGGGTCCGGTCGCTCTCCCTTTCACTCTGCCGTGATTTAATACCACGCTTCACACACTCACTGGGGCAAACGCAACTCATACAGAGTGACTTGTCATTCATGAGCGTCCACTGTAAAACACACAGGGGGAGAGCAAGACCGAGAGAAAGAGAGAGAGAGGCATCCCCCTTACACTAAATAAGGATTACTGCAGGCACAGTTTTTGAATGGTTTAGAAACTGCAGGTTTGACTGCTTAGTGTTTCGGGAAAGACTGAGGTTTAGGTAACATGTAAATGACGTGCTTTATTATGGCTCGTTATCATCTAATCATTTATCTGAATTAAACTGTATGGTTGCCAGTGTAATTCCAGACATTGCTAGGGTGGGGCAAACCAGAAGTTCTCATGTGATGTGTAACGCTATAGGATTGTGTGTGTCTCGGATTCCACGGGGAATTTATTTATCTAATCATCACGATCGTTGCAATAGATCACCTCAAACTGTATATTGGAATGCCGTCGTAACAACACACTTCACCCATAACTCCACGCGTGAAACGAATGAAAGGTTTAAACGTTTGCCAACGATGGAGCATCTCTAGCATCAACAGTTGCTAATGATGAATCACGACTACAGATCCAATGGATCTGAACGACCCAACGAGGGGCGGAACGCGCAGCAGGGTTCAGTCGACGGAGGCGCTGGTATGCGTGGGGATGCCTGAGACGCAAGTCATCCCAGGAGGGGCCGAGCATCTGTCTCTGGACGGCGGTGTGCGGCTGCGGCTGCGTCACGCCGTGGGTTAAGTCCTCGCTGCGACAGCTGCTCGCGGTCCTGGGTCGGCTGGGGCATGGAGGTCTGATCAGCGGGCCGGGGTCGGGTTCCATCTCGAGTCCCGCTAATGATCGTGTCATGACCGCCGTTTGTCAAGTCAATGCGTGTGATTTCGTATTTTTTTTGGTCTCCAACAAAGGTGCAGCGTGCGTGCGTGTGTGCGTGTGTGTGTGTGTGTGTGTGTGTGTGTGTGTGTGTGTGTGTGTGTGTGTGTGTGTGTGTGTGTGTGTGTGTGTGTGTGTGTGTGTGTGTGTTTTATATGCATGTGTGTGTGCGTATGCGTGTGTGCATATGCATGGCTGTGTGTGTGTGTGTGTGTGTGTGTACATATGTGGTGTGTGTGTGTGTGTGTGTGTGTGTGTGTGTGTGTGTGTGTGTGTTGTGTGTGTGTGCGTATGCGTGTGTGCATATGCATGGCTGTGTGTGTGTGTGTGTGTGTGTGTACATATGTGCTGTGATGCTGTGTGTGTTTGTGGTGTGTGCTGGCAGGGTCTTCAGGTTTCTGCCAGGTCTCAGGTTTCTGCGGGTCCTCTCCCCTGGACGGGAGACAATACGGGGCCAGACGGACTCACCTCCCCGGGCCGCCGGCTCATGTTGCGGGGCCCCGGGGGCCCGGCCAGGGTGCACCACTCCAGCACGTGGTATGTGGGGCCCTGAACACCATACAGGCTCCTACACTCTCGCTGGGTACTAAGTGTGTGTATCAGGGTTGGGTTGGTTCACACCTGTGTGTGTGTGTGTGTGTGTGTGTGTGTGTGTGTGTGTGTGTGTGTGTGTGTGTGTGTGTGTGTGTGTGTGTGTGTGTGTGTGTGTGTGTGTGTGTGTGTGTGTGTGTGTGTGTACAGATCCAAACTTGATTAAATTCTTCCACGTCTGTGGGTCCTATTCCCTGCACTAACTTCGTGCTGCAGAACAATCTTTTATTTTTAGATCCTAGTTAGCAGCGAGTTAGCACAATTCTTTAAAGACTACAATCTTAACCCAAATAATGCTACTCATTATCGCGTGTGTGAGGAAAGGATAATGAATTTCATTGAATGAAGCATCGATCTATTATTGGGCTTTGAACGTGTTGGTAACAGGCAACACATGGGATGCTATAAAACAAATATTTGGGAGGAGGAACTTGCCTTTTTTTTCCCCCAGATCGTGCATACCGATGTGCACACACAATGGCTTTTGTTCTTAGATATCAAGGGATTTAGATGTTTTCCACAGTAAAAGAAACGGAAATCCCTTTCCACAACTCTGTATAGGCTAAAGTGAAAAAAACAACACACAATGAAAAAACGCCTTGCTTTCCTGTCCCCTCAGTGTTTCTAGAAGATCTTCGTTACTTATTAATAAGCTGGGGTTTCCCGGGGCGTTATTAATGACACAGGTATTAATATTTGATTGATATTTCGTCTGGGATGAGTGATCACGTCAAAACAAATCGGCCTTGATGGACACGATTTCGTTTGTCTATGAACAGAACAGCAACGAACTGGATACACAAGTGACTCTGAACTGATGGCTTCTCAGAAAAGTTGAGCTGAAAGGTTATTTTGTCCGTCTTCGAAAATAAATGTTTCACAAAATTATGATAAAGAAGCGCAAGTTAAGGAAAAAGCCGATAAGAGGATCATAAACAGCCTAATGAGGTTTGGCCACTTCTGAAGAGCTTTCCGCGTTGACGTAGGCTGAAGCGCGAGGGTTTCCAGGAGGGGCGCTTCAATCTTTGAGCAGGTCCCCCGTTGAGAGGACTTCACTCACCACTCAGACTGCAGCGCCCAGTGCTGCCAGTCCGCCCTCAGTCCCAGGCAGTCACCACTCAGCCTGCAGTGAGAAGGTCCCGCAAGTCCCCCCTCAGTCTGCAGCGACCAAGCGGGGAGCGGGGTTACGGTACTGGCACAGCGACAGGATCGTGGCATTGTAGGTGCCATGGAGCGCCGAGGACGTTTAGTGGCACTTTACGTCGCGTTCACTAGTTTTTGGTTGCAGATGTCTGGCGCACTGGCGTTCAACCTGGACGTCCACAATGTGATCAGGAAACAAGGGGAACCCGGGAGCCTGTTCGGCTTCTCTCTGGCCATGCACCGGCAACTCAACCCGGATAAAAGAATGTAAGTTGGCTTTTTTTTCTCAACGTTATCTTTTCTTTCACTAAAGCGTGCTCGAGTGTTAAAGTTCATCGCTGCGGAGCACCTGACTCGACAGGTTCACAATGTTGTTGAGTTCTACATCAGCACACACAAGTGCGCTACACGTAGGCTATTCAACGTTCCCACATGGGTTTCAAATAATTGCTCTAAATGCGATGTTCAATACTTAAGACACATATTGCACACAGAGAGCATCTCGATAACTATAGATGCTTTACTAGTTCAGAGTGAACCAATGATGTGCATCGATCGGTGACGAATCTTCAGAAACAATTTGCGTTAACGTACCTTAGGGAAAGGGTGTGTGTGTGTGTGTGTGTGTGTGTGTGTGTGGTGTGTGTTGTGTGTGTGTGTGTGTGTGTGTGTGTGTGTTTATTTATATCTGTCTATCTCCTCTGCCCCCATGTAAGAATTCAGTGCGTTCAAACGGAATGCACCCCTTAGACGACAGTTGAACCCACAATGGTTATAATTGTCATGCAAATACTGTAAAGGACCAGGCGTTTTGTAAAAGCACCGCCGTTGACCCCCTCAACTCTTTTCCTCCACGACCCGAGACTTTGTTCCTGCAAAGTCAGCAGGATCCTCGTCTGGTTCGGAACAAGATATAATAATAGAATAGTAACAAAAAGTGGTACAAGTTGTTCCCCTTTTTATTTTGGCGCACTTATATTGTAACGGTTGTGGAGGTTAGAAGTGGAGGTTCATCATGCAGTCCCAGTGCGGTGCCTTCAGGGCGTTTATTGCAACTTGCAACATAGAGTGCACTGCAGAATGGAATCAGTCATTTAGATAATGAAAGAACGAATGATTGGCTACATTGGCCTACTATGAATCATATTTACAGGTTTCAACAATATGATGATGAAGGAATCCTACATTAAGCTGACAACTTGTTTGAGCTTTTCTTCACTTCAGTCTTCTTCCTCAGAGGTGCTAACTGGTGGTGGTGGTGGTGGAGGTGGTGCTGGGTGGAGGGGTGGGGGTTTTGCTGCGCAGTGAGCCAATGAGCCATTCTGCGGAGCCCCTCATCCGTCCAGCCTCACGGTTCAGGACAGTCTATAGTTTCAGCGGGGGAGAGGCGGGGGTAGGTGCTGCTTGTTTAAGCCTGGAGCCACTCAGGGTGGGGGGGTGTGGGGGGTCAAAAACCACCGCACATGGGTGCCCCACCCTGCCGGGGAGTGCCGGGAGGGGCAACAGGAGGGGTGCCGATGAGATGGGGGTCACCGATAACGGGGTTGCTAGTTTTACACCGGCTGAGGAATTTTATCTGTAGTAAGTGTTTTGGCTACAGCAGGGGACGAGAGAGAGACAGAGGGAGGGAGAGGGAGCCGGCTTTTGTTGTCGTATAGACAGGGTGGCTTGTTAACGTGTGCAGCCTTGATTGGAGATGCTTGTTGTTGCCTTAAGCCCCACTAGCCTTTGGTTATTTTGGTGTTCCGATAGACCTTCATGTGAAACACAATCAACGGCAACGGGAGAGTCTGGAGGGGCTGAGAAGAGTTGCCCAAAAGCGATGACATTCGACAGTGTTTGGCTGTCAAACTGCTTGAATGCTTGGAATTTGACAGTGGTGTGATATGTGGGCTCGGGCCAATAAAGAGAGGAGAGAGTAAAGAAAGCTGGCCTAAATACAGCGCAGACGCTACACACTTTGTTCTCGGATGTTATGGCAACACACTAAACACCAGCGTGTATTTCATTTGTGGCTTACTTTGACTGAGTTGGCGTCTTATTTGTGGTTGGCCGAACATGGATGAAGAATAACGATAACATTGTAAAGATGTGGTGTGGTCCCCGACAGCTGTTACTAGGGCCATCCATCTGCCTTATCACGTCAATCTGACTGACAAGGCTTCTACTTGAGTCGAGATCAACCTAGTATCTCTTAAGCTCTCCATGGCCCATATGGTGGTGGAGGTAAAGTTTCTATTCTTTCTAGAAAACCACCTGATTGTGGGCTTTTCATTGCAATCCCTCCTGTGTCTTGGCAGTTCTCCTAAACCCTAAATCTCCATGTGACCCCTGGACAATCAGCTGACATAGTGGAGCTTGGTTGAACGAACACACACACACACACACGCACGCACACACACTCTCAGCCAGCCACACACACACTCTCAGCCAGCCACACACACACATACTCAGCCAGCCACACACACACATTCAGCCACACACTCACCCAGCCCAGCTCACACAAACACATTCAGACACACACACACACACACACACACGCACTCAGACACACAAACACATTCACACACACACACACACACACACACACACACACACACACACACACACACACACACACACACACACACACACACACACACACACACACACACACACACACACACACACACACACACACACACACACACACACACACACACACACACACACACACACCCTCTCTCTAGGCCGATGCTGTCAGCTGGATGAAACCCCAGGCAGGTGGACCATAGGGACTTTGTTTGTTGTTAGGAGATAAAACAAAACTAGTAATTATAACTTTATTGATCATGTGAGGATCCCTTTATTTGGTTTAATCAATCGTTTTCATCAAAACTTTCCATGATGTGAAGTATTTGTACGGGGGGGTCGCCATGTGTTGGTGTGAGTTCAGCGAGTCAGAGACCTTGAATAAAAAGAACCAAGGCTGAACAACAGAACTGAGAGTAGCGTGGCAGACTGATAAAAGCTCCTGTTGTTGCATGGCTCCACCGTGGAACTGGAGGAAAGGCTGTTTGGGTGGGCAGGGCCAAGGAGACCATCTGGGCTGTGAGACCATGCAGGAGACCCCCTCTGGCCTGGATCTCAATCCAAACTCTTTTTAGTGGGTAGAAGACAACTCATTTTAAGCCATATTAAAGCATTTTATGGATTCTAATTGACTATCGTTGAATTTCAATTTCAGAGTAAACTTTACATGTCTTGCGGTTGTATTTACAATGGGAGTACCAAGCAATGTGTGTGTTTCTCACAGCTGAACACACATGAGTTTATGTTATAAATAATACTAATTCACACCCATGTATACCGCCATTTAAGGTAATGCCCAGTGTGTGTGTGTGTGTGTGTGTGTGTGTGTGTGTGTGTGTGTGTGTGTGTGTGTGTGTGTGTGTGTGTGTGTGTGTGTGTGTGTGTGTGTGTGTGTGTGTGTGTGTGTGTGTGTGTGTGTGTGTGTGTTTATCTGTGTGTGTGAGAACTCACAACACGGTTGGAACAGCTGCAGGGGGTTCTTGTGTCTTGTGAGTGCACAGCTGTGGGGACAGTAAGGCACATCTGTTCACAAACACCAGTGAGGTCACTCACACGTTCACAATGCTGTCCGTCTGTCCACGTTTACACGGCAGTGACAGACGCACGGACCCCACCGCAGACCAGCGGCCAGCGGCAAATCACCGGCTGCCGGGGACTTCCTGTTAGCTGGCGGGGAACAGCTCTGTGTGTGTGTGTGTGTGTGTGTGTGTGTGTGTGTGTGTGTGTGTGTGTGTGTGTGTGTGTGTGTGTGTGTGTGTGTGTGTGTGTGTGTGTGTGTGTGTGTGTGTGTGTGTGTGTGTGTGTGTGTGTGTGTGTGTGTGATCTGTATTTGGTGGGTGTCCTGTATTGTGTGTTCTTTGTGTGTGTATGTTCTGTATTTATGTGTGTGTGTTCTGTATTGTAGTGTGTGTGTGTGTATTCTTTAGATCAATTTAAAGGAGGTTCTTGAATAAATTTGTGTTGCATCAAATGCATCTTTGCACGGTTCGCAAAGACAACATCCCTTATCTCTTAACTTCTAAATAAGTCTGTGAACCAGTGCACTCAGGGGAGATGAAATGAGGACCTGAAAGGATTGAAAGCCTGGCCGTGTGTCTGTCAGACGGCGAACACAAACGCCTGCGGCGTGACGTGTGAATATCATGTGTCATGTTGTCATGTGAATGTTAAGCGGCGGAGGCCCGCTACATTCTACATCTACCCCTGAGGACCTGCAGGTGTCCGTACACGCTGCCTTAAGACACAGCCGCTGTAGAGAGCCTGTTATGGCGCATTTCCACTAGCACGGCTCGACTCGGTACGGCTCGGCTCGGCGCGCTATTTGCGTGTTTCCACTAGCACGCAGTACCTACAACCGGGTACATTTTGGTATCACCTCAGCCGTGGTTCCAAGCGAGCCGAAGCGTTACTAAAACGTGACGTCAGCCGACTGCCTTCCACTGATTGGCCGATGAGTGTCGTCACTGGAAGCGTCATAACCGCGCGACGACCGCCAAGAATGTAAATAAAAACAAGACGCGAGACAAGACACCACTTTTTACTGCTTTTTGACTTGGAACGAGATGGCTTCTCAGAAAAAATCCACTCCTTGGTCGGTGGAGGAGGTCCAGACGTTCCTGACTCTGGTTGCCGAATAACGGATTCAGAGGGAGCTCGACGGCACCACGCGTTGTTGTTGTTCTGGTCTTCCGGATTTGTACGTTGCTCGGCGCCGTGTAAATGACGTCACAGCGGTTTCGCGCAGCCGTGTTATGACGACCCCGCCCACGTCGAGGAGGCACCAGTTGTAATGGAAACACAACCAAACCGAGCCGTGTCGAGCCGTATCGAGCCGAGCCGTGGTAGTGGAAATGCGCCATTAGAGTTCTACACCATACAGGCGGGTGTGTGTGTGTGTGTGGATGTAGTTCTTCTGGTTGTGGTTTCCATGGTGGTGGTTCACCACAAGTCAGCTCCGTCAACTCCACCAACTCCACCGTTGGTGGAGATGGTGGAGTTGACGGAGCTGACTTGTGGCGAAAGTAGCACAGGAAGCAGAGCGGGTTGACTAGTACCGGAAGGTTGCTAGTTCGATCCCCGGCTCCTCCTAGCTGAGTGTCGAGGTGTCCCTGAGCAAGATGCCGCACCCTGACTGCTCCTGACCAGCTGGCTGTCGCCCTGCGAGGTAGACTCCATCGTCGGTGTAGAAATGTGTGAATGAATGGCTGTAAGTCGCTTTGGATAAAAGCGTCAGCTTCTGCTTGTGTTTTTCATGGATGTAGTTCTCCTTATTAAGTTCTCCATGGATTGTCATTCTTCCGGTTGGGTTTTTCATGGATGTTGTTCTCCTGGTTGTGTTTTCCATGGATGTAGTTCTCCTGGCTGTGTTTTCCATGGATGTGTTGTTCCTTTAGTTGTTTTTTCAATCGGTATCGTTGTGTGAAATCGACCTTCAGCTCCAGCCCACATTATGGTTTAAAAATCCCCTGGGCTCTTCATCTCCATGTTTGCTGGCTGGCCGACGAGCATGAAAGCAGGAATTAATGGCGGAGAGCGGTCAGCCCGGGCTACTCTCCACTCCCCTCTTCATCGTGCATTGATGGTCCACCTGTAGGGCAACAGGATGGGGGGGATGCGCTAGCTTTTGATTAATCATCTGCGTGTGTGTGTGTGTGTGTGTGTGTGTGTGTGTGTGTGTGTGTGTGTGTGTGTGTGTGTGTGTGTGTGTGTGTGTGTGTGTGTGTGTGTGTGTGTGTGTGTGTGTGTGTGTGTGTGTGTGTGTGCGTGCGGAGGGGAGCAAGGCAACAGGCCAAAGGCCCATCCTAGAGGATCCTAAAACAACACCCAGCCGGCCCGGCCTGCCGCCCCCTGACGGCGTCTTGGATGGAAACGCCGGAGTCTGCTTCCCTTGTCCAACAACAGGGAAATCCAGGAGGCCCCGCGGTCGCCTGCAGAGCCTAAAATAATCCCGAGGCATCCCCCCCGGGAGGATACAGGCATTGTTTAGCGCGAGGCGGCCAGCGGACACCATTTGACCCCCCCCCCCCCCCCTCTCTTGGTTTACAGTCTCCCGTCTTCCCCTGACTCATTGGTAGTCACACCGTTGACAGTCCCACTGTTGTTTGAAGGCTTGAAGGGGGTTCTCTGGCTTCAGAGTCGGACCCGCCTAGGAGACTCCGCCGCTGCTGCTGTTCAGCAGACGGAGAGACGTGGTTCTGCACGGCCTGGGGGTGCTGTTCTGTTCTCCCAGCGCCGCCGTGTGAGCGGACCTCCTCAGAGAGAGACACGGTGGATGTGGCGGCACTTGGTTCATGACCGTCGCGCACATCGCTGCAGACGTTGACACAGTTAGCTTCCCTAATGTCCGCGTTGAGAGCACAGACGGAGAAATAGGCGATATGTCCGCCCTGGTGACTAAACGGGGGAGAATTCAGCTGAGATTAGGTTCAGTTGTGATCGGCGATGTTGTGGAATGCCTGACATCACCTCCTCTACTGGGCCAATGGGAGATTTATTGTTTCCTTGTTTCAGAAACATGTGCTTGAGTTTGGCCTTGGACCTCGCCCCGTGAAGCTCCACATGTCCCCATCGGTGGTCCGATGGAACAGGGTGTGAGAGGGCGTGGCTGCAGGGGGGGGCGGGGGGCTACAAGCCAGGGTGAATGAGCTGTTATGTTGTACAGAGGAAATATATTATTGGAAATGATGAATGGGCCTCTGTGTCTGCTGTGAGTGCCAGAACAGTAGTTTGCTGTCCACAGTCCTGCGGAACCATTTGACGTGCTGTAGTTTCCTTGTGGAGCTCTATTCAACGAGAAATCAAATGCTTTTATGACGTTTTTCCTTCAATTTGGTCAAAGCCCGTAAAATCTCAGCCGTGACATGAGTATAATATATCAAATTCGTCCATTAATTTCTATTCCAAGCCTCTCTAAATGGTTACGACTTTGGCTGATTCTATTCAAATCCTGTTTCAACCCTAAAGGGCTGATTATGGTCCCACGTTCAGGGGGTTACGTACCCGTTACGTCCTTGCGGACCCTCCTTGCGTCCACCTCAAGGGTCCTGACGTGCGCCTCTCAAAAATTGTAACCTTCCGTCGAGGCGACGCAGCAGTGAGGGCTGTGATTGGTCGGCTCACTAAAACCCGACGCAGAACCAAAACAGGTTCACGACTCTGTCAGAGCACATGCGTGGTCCTTGCGTTGCGTGACGAGGGACCATAATCAGCCCTTTACTGATCACCACTAGGGTTGTCGCGGTGTGACACACCCCTCGATACACTCGTGTCAACACCGGTATTACCGAGTATAAACGGTGTAAACTTTGAAACTAGGTCAACCGGCATCTTCTCCGTCAACTCTCCTCTCACACTCGGTGACAGCGTCTGGCAGCGCGCCAATTCTCGGTGTCAGCGTCTTATAACGTTCTATATTTAATACTATTAGTATATAATATAATTCTATATATAATATCACTGCCAAAAGCTCTGTGCGCCTCCGGATGGCCGTAGCGCGGGGAGCTCTCGTAGGGATTGGGCTTCGCGGGGTTTCTTTACCGGCGTTGCTATGGTTACCTGTCTTGTAAGAAAGCGATTCTCGGCGCGCCAATGGGCTCTTTGCACAGCTCCACTACTTCCTGAACTTAATGCTACTCCTTTATTTCCTGTCTTACATTAATGGATAAACTGATTAATCCAGGTGTGTCTGACCATTGGGACTAGACACACCTGCTGTCTCAATTCAGGGGTTGCATCCTTTGAAGGACGCGTCCTTCGAAGGTGTGGCCTTCGAAGACCGCGAAGGCTGCATCGAAGGCCGAACGAGCGTTGTGGAATGGGACGGTCTAGCCTACGGAGCATTTCCGGAATTGCGTAAAAAGCCGTTGTAACGCCCTTTACCTTGCGTGATGACGTGCCGCTCTTATTGCCGCTCCTGAACCCGAATTCCGCGGGTTAACAGTTTCAATATAACAAACTCCATTAGCTTTCTCTCCCTGCCGCTCTTTTCAAACAGAACACAAAAACACAGAACACAGAACACAAGTATGGAACCAGAAATTTTGGTTTTATGTTTTATTTTTTATCTTTTTATTGGAGGAGGTGGAAAGAGTTCCACCGCCGGAGCCGGCGGTGTGATTTTTCTCCGTCTCCGAGAAGGGAGAAGACCACAAAGGACTGGGTAAAGCCTGTGTAAACTTTACTCTTTAACCAGTAGTAATGTTCATTATTGTTATTATTATTCAATAATAATAGTAATGTTAACATTAATGTCAGTTAGTTAAGTTCACACCCGTTCTTATATGGCGTTAATGTCATTGAACTTTGACATTTTGACATCTGATTAAATTTATATATTTAAAACAGTTCAAACCTTTACTTTTGTATAAAAAAAATGTTTTTGTCTCATTAATCAGCTAAAACAGGTTTAGTAGTAACCTAAATAGATATATAACTGTTGGATAGATAGATAACGATAGATATATTTAAGCCTTATCTATCTAAGCTCTCCACACTTAATATCCAGCTATGTTCAACAGTTTTTCCTTCTATTTCTTTCCCCTAAAACCAGCCCAGACCCCTGTACTGCAGGATTAATATTACAGCTTTCTGTCCTGGACCGTTTTTTCAATGGCCCAGGAGACAAAGACAGATTTTTAGGCTGAAGCAGGGACCTTGGACCTTGGACACTGGCAATTCCTATGACAGGAGGAAATCATTCATGGCAGTTAAACAAGAACAGCAAGAGCAAAACAAATTTCAGCAAATGTTTGTTTATTAACTTGTATGGTGTTAAAAACAAATTATGGTACATTTAAAATTAGATGTACATACTTTGTACTTCTTCTTCAGGTTGTCTCCATTTTTTTCTTTGCCTGCAGCAGGGAGTCACCTTTCCCCTGCAGGCCCAATTTTCTCCAGAATTGTCCTAATCACAAGAGAGATGATTAATCACAGAGGAGAAAACAAGAAAAAAAGATAAACATTATCATCAATCATGGTTTAATAAGCCCATGTTAACAATAGCCCATTTGTAATATCTACATTTGGACCAATCTTGTAAAGATTACAGTTAAATTATAGCACTCCATCCTTCTACTTATCCTAACTTATGTTATAAATAAACAAAACTAATGTTTCCTTACCCCCATGCCACACACTGGCGCCGGAGTATTTGGCCCCTGTGAAAAGGGCCTCATTCTCCCCCCTCAACTTTATAAAATCGAGCAGGTATGCTCCTTGCTCCCTAAACCAAGAATTAGTTTTGTAATTTTTAAACATTTTGTATCGTTAGTTTATTTGAGTGACTTTAACATATATTGTATCGTTAGTTTATTCGAGTGACTTGAAAGTTTGAAACCTATCAATACTTACATTTAAATATAAAACTTGTCCCTGCCGCTTCAAGATAACCTCTCCGGTCACCATAAATCCAACGCCGCAATGAATGTTGGGATACTGCAAATGAAATGTTGGGATATGTAAGGCCGCGAAGGATACATCCGATGTATCCTTAAAATCCGGGAAAAGAAGGCTGCATTTGTCGGCCGCATTTGAAGGAGCCTTCGAAATGGGACAGGCCTTGACGCGTCGCAGTGACGTAATCGCCCTTCGAATGCACCCTTCGAAGGATGCAACCCCTGAATTGAGACACATCGCAGTAATGTAAGACAGGAAATAAAGGAGCAGCACTAAGTCCAGGAAGTAGTGGAGTTGTGCATAGAGCCCATTCTCTTCCGCACAGAGCAGAACTATGGACTATTTTAAACCTTTTTATTTTCTTAATTATAATTAAATTATTGATTTTTTAAATTTTTTATTACTGGAAAAAATAAATAATAACTCGGTGTTGCCGGTGTGCAACACCGGTAACACCGGTAATACCGTATACCGTGGCAACCCTAATCACCACCCACGTCAGTCTTCTCAAAGCGTGTGGGTAACAACCTGACGTCTCTGTGTTCCAGGCTGCTGATCGGGGCTCCGAGGGCCAGAGCGCTGGGCAACCAGAGAGCCAACATCACCGGGGGGCTGTACAAGTGTGAGCTGACCCTCGCCCCCAAGGACTGTGAACGCATCCAGTTTGACAACGAAGGTGAGGATGTGTTTTGCTCGCTGCCTTTGCGTTGCCGAGTGCCATGGTCCCTTACAGTGCGACGCTAAATCTGCCATGTGTCCATTTTGTTTTTCAGGGACGTACGCACCGAGAACAAGGAGAACCAGTGGATGGGGGTGACGGTGCAAAGCCAGCCAGGGTCCCGGTGGAAGATCTCGGTACGTTACCTGCGCAGTCCCGATGCTGGGTTGTCAAACTTCCCTGTTCTATACCCTGGGGAAATCCCGTCATGATAATAACATTGAATAACATGGGAATAAAACATTAACATGCTTCTATAACATGGGAATAAAACAATACCATGCCTCTATAACATTGGAATAAAACAATAACATGCTTCTATAACATTTGAATAACACAATAACATGGTTCTATAGCAATAACATGCTTCTATAACATGGGAACAAAACAATACCATGCCTCTATAACATTGGAATAAAACAATAACATGCTTCTATAACATGGGAATAAAACAATAACATGCCTCTGTAACATTGGAATAAAGCAATAACATGCTTCTATAACAATTACATGCTTCTATAACATGGGAATAAAACAATAACATGCCTCTTCAACAGTAACATGCTTCTATAACATGGTAAAAACGATAACATGCTTCTAAAACCCTCAGTAACCTTCCCTCTTGTCCCCCCCCCCCCGTCCCCCCCGGACAGACCTGCGCCCACCGGTACCAGCGGCGTCTGAACGTCAACACGCTGCAGGAGTCCAGGGACATCACGGGCCGCTGCTACCAGTGCTGAGCCAGGACCTGACCACGACCACGGCACAACGACGAGGACGGCGGCAGCAACTGGAAATTCTGCGAGGGCCGGACCCGCGGCCACGAGAGGTTCGGCTCCTGTCAGCAGGGTCTGGCCGCCACCTTCACCAAGGACTACCACTATGTGGTCTTTGGGGCCCCCGGCGCCTACAACTGGAAGGGTGAGGAGGGGCCAAATGTGGACCCTTCTGAGGTCTGGTTTCGCTCTGTTGGGTTCTGATTGTTTTTTTTGTTTTTGCGCCAGTTAAAGCTGGGGTAGGTGATTTTTTTTTGGGAGAATTTGTTGTCAATTTTGTTTAAATTCTCTTTGCATCCTGACAATAATCAATAAATCGAATGCTCGGACAAGAATAAAGAAAGAACTCCGGTATTTTTGGTGGTCGCAGGCCTGTAGTAAGATCGTCCGGTCAAGCAATCAATTGGAGGCCTGCCTGTCTGTCTGTCTACCTGTCTGTCTACATACCTACGTGACTACTTGCGCGTACTCTGCCTGTGTACTCATTGTGTGAACAGAGACTTTCACAAGGCTAGGCAGACCTTCTGCTAAAGCTAGCAAGCTAGTCCCGTGTTTTGGTGGCGTGGCTTTAGAAAGAATTCTGTAGGGAGGGGTTGGATTTTTCCCAGTGCAACACTTTTAAAAGCCAGCCCATGTCGCCTGGTGTCTCTAAATTGCATCAATCATCATTATCGCAATGATGATCTAACCCTAAACCATCTCTCCAGGCATCGTGAGGATGGAGCAGAGAACAACACTCTGCTGGAGATGGGGTCTACGAGACGCCCCTTTGAAGTAGGGGACGAGAACCTGTTG
>OLKM01001628.1:0-50000 GCA_900291075.1 Melanogrammus aeglefinus
TGTGACTGTGTGCTGGTTGTGTGTGTGTGTGTGTGCTGGTGCTGTCGGACAGGATCAGAGTCCCTCTTCCTTCAAGCTTCCTGTATTTCCCTCGAATTGTTTGTGAAAGGAACAGAGAGAAGTGAAACAGCGGGCGAGAGAGATTGGGATGAATGCAGAGAGAGGTCGGAAGCAGTCAGAATGTCTGTGGTCAGTGTGCGTGCGCGTGTGTGCTTGTGTGTGTGCTTGTGTGTGATCTATTGCAGCATGTGGTTGACTTCATCCATCTGTAATATATATACCTGTTGATTTCAACTCCAATTAAATCAATGAGGGAGAGACAGTGAGAGAGAGAGGAAGAGAGGAAAAACCTCTGAAATCGGAGGCGGACAAAGACACAGCATAAAGGAAGAAAGATTAGGGGTAGAGAGACACTAAGATAAAGAGAAAGCGAGCGACAGAAAGGGGAGAGGGAGAGACAGAAGGAAAGGATAGAGGGAGAGACAGAAGAAGAGGATAGAGGGAGAGCCAGAAAGGGGAGAGAGGATTGAGAGCGAGAGCAGTACAAAAGGAGAGAGAAAAGATGGGAAAAGAAACTAGAGATATAGAGAGGAACAGAAGTAGTGCAGTAAAAGAGGAGATGGGGAGAGAAGGAGAAAATAGAGAAGGAGAGATGGAGAGAAGAAGAAAAAAGTGGTGGGAGAGACAGACCAGGAGAAGGGAAAAGAAAGGAAAGAGAGGGAGGGACACAGAGAGAGACAGAAGGAGAGAGGGAGAGACAGATGGAGAGAGGGAGAGACAGAAGGAGAGAGGGAGAGACAGAAGGAGAGAGGGGCGAATGACCGGTGGGAGATCGATGGGAAAGGGGAGCAGTGGCAGCCATGATGGAAACCAGATGTAAACTCAGAGAACAAGGGACACAGAGAGAGAGAGAGAGAGAGAGAGAGAGACAGAGACAGAGACAGAGACAGAGACAGAGACAGAGACAGAGACAGAGACAGAGACAGAGACAGAGACAGAGACAGACAGACAGACAGACAGACAGACAGACAGACAGACAGACAGACAGACAGACACAGAATGCTGTAGAAATCATGGAAAGTGTGTCAGGTGAGCGAGTGATAGAAGAGAGGAAGAGAAGGAAAGGGGATGGAGTAGACCCAAAAGACATGGGCGTATGATGATGAGTGAGGGATGGGGTACGACAGCAAAGATTTTTAAGTATTTCAAGTCAGACCCCTTTTGGGAACCACAGTACCTAAGAGAGTGGGCCAAACATTTGGCAAAACATTTCAAAAGATGGGTACCCGAACGCTGTGCAGCATACTTTTGTTATTGTATGACACCAAACTGTTTTCTCCTGTACTTGTCAAATGTTTTGAGACGCATTTGTGTGAGTCCACGATCGACTTGTTGACATGGCGATAAACTATTTGGATGGCGGTTTCATGGTTTGCTTATTTAGCCTAAGTCAGGCCATAATATGACAGTATTCAGTCACTCAGTTGACCCAGCCACAGCAAGACACATATTTCTTTCAATCTCGCAGGAGAATTTGGGCTCTTCCGTGCAAGTGGCGTGACTTGCAATCTTAGCTACCCATTTGCTCTTGGTTAAAACACTGAGCCACCTTAAAGGTCAAACTGTAACGAATAAAACCCTTCCCCCTCACCTACCAAAATTGTGTAAGGTGCCGGTAGGTATTTCCGTTTCTGGAAAAGAGCAACACCTTTTTTTTGCAGGACGGTTGATTTTGAACAGCTCTAGCCAGCAAATAAATCTGTTAACCAATCACGATTCACAATAGTATTGTACACGTTGTACGACATGGTGGAGGTATCAGCCTGTTAATGTTTCTCAACACACAGTCCTCCTATTGCCTCCATAGTGGTAGACTCATACCTGTAATTATAGCAATCCTTTCTGGGTATTGATCATGCAGCTCAAATCAATGTTTACTCGCACTGCGGTTCCTGAATAAAGGTTGCTTTTGATAACATGACGTCTGCAGTTGTATCACAGTTGTGTTTTGCATACTACCTCTCTCCATAAGAGTGCGAGTCTACTTGCAGTTATCGGGAAAACAACCTCAAAAACTGAGGTCTCCTAAACATGGATGCATTAAAGAATGCACAACCCCTTAACATAATCCCCCTCATCCACAAACTGCCATTTGATACACTATTTTACATCCTGATTAAAAAGTGTGTGAAACATAGATTAACCTCAGAACACACATGATATTTTGGTGATAGAATCATGTTGGTCTTCACTGGATTTGTGAGGCTTGTCGGAGATGGTTAAGCGTCTCTGACCCGTATATAGAACGCCACAGGGTGTGCGGATGTGTGGAGCTCCACCTCTACAGTTGTGATTTTAATATCTGTGTCTGAGCGAGGGTTCAGCTTATAGGACCCTAATACATAACTCCCTGGTGTGCCCTACACAACGACTGTTCAAAAATAATTGAATCACAAATGGGTCATAGCCCATTGCGATAACAAGCCTACCTCCTCCTTACAACTCTTGGTTAGCCCCAAAAAATATTAGTTGGTCCGTTCTGGGCTACTGTAGAAACATGGTAGGGCAAGATGGTGGCCTCTGTTGAAAGGACCCTCCACCTACGTAGATTCAAACGGCTCACTCTGCGGTGATGAGAACATGGGGATTCTGGTTTTCATGGGATCTTACACTAATTACAATTATATTTCTACCACATCTGTTTCACTAGAGACCCCTACATTTTACACAGTGTACCTTTAAAAGCCACACTTCAATAAATTCGTAGAACATCATTTCAACTGCTTTCATGTTTCTAAAGGATAAAACCATCTTTTAAATCGGTGTAAATCCATGAATGCAGAAGAATCAAATTTGGACCAGAAGAGATGTTGCCATTAAACGGGTCACTATGGTAACCATCTGGATATTGGTGGACTGTCAGTTTGTAGAGCTTGTGCGCTTATCAATAACTGCCAAGATAAGATCTAGGAAAGAGATTATATGATCTAGGAAAGACTATGGGTGTGTGTGTGTGTGTGTGTGTGTGTGTGTGTGTGTGTGTGTGTGTGTGTGTGTGTGTGTGTGTGTGTGTGTGTGTGTGTGGGGGGGGGGGTCTACTGTTTTCCATTCAGCCTCTCTCTTTTCACTCAAACGTTCCCATTTGGATAGAGGGCGCAGAAACGAATCTGCGTATGTTCTGAGTATCTGCCATCCCTTGTTCTCTCTCTCTCTCTCTGGAAAATGCAGCATCACTAGTATAACCGCTGTCGCTACTGTCCCAGACTCACTAAATAAAAAGTACCCAAGTGTACCCCCTACTTTCTCCCACTCAGTAGCCCCCACTCTTTGACACAATCTCTCCCGCTTCCTCTGTACCCCCCCGTCCTCCCTCAATTCCCATCTTAAAGCCCGCTTCACCCTATAAAAAGGGGAACACCTAAACGGGCTGAAATATATGACGTTTTCATTTACGCAAGCCTTTAATTGCATTAGTGTTTTACTCATGTTTGTTAGTCCTTCTGGTTTTAGTGGGTGACCTGTCTGAGTTGTTCCGTCTTGGTTAAGTTTGAAAGGCCGTTGATGAGAAAAAAATAAAGTCTAAGTCCACTCGTTAAGTTGAAAAGTAGCGCTATGACTATGGTGGTTTAGTTTTTTTAGCCTATACTGCGAGAAATGACAAGCAACGCAAACAGACAGTGTGACTGGATCTGCAGATCTGATGCAGCCTTAAATGTAGTTTTATTCCGGTCGATTTTTAAATGAGAAACAATTGCACTGAATGCAGAGAGGTTGTCTTAATCTTCAAAACAGTGCCCCATTTACTGTCCAGATGTGTTTGTGTGTGTGCGCGTGTGTTTGTGTCGGTGTATGTCTGTGTGTTTGTGTGTGTGTGTGTGCGCGCGCGCGCGCGTGTGTCCAGACGTGCGGATCTCACAAAGGAAACTCACCATGAGTCCGGTGGGGAGCTGCTACATGTTACTCTCCACTGATCGAGTACTTTCCTCTTGACATTCCGCACAACTAACTTAATTTCTCGGAGAGGGGGTAGACCACGGGTTGAGCGTCTTCAACGTCCCCCCGAAGGAGTACCGACACTGGGTAAAGCAAGATGAGAAGCGGGCTAAATCCTCGGTTGCTTGCAGTGTCTGCCTTGTGTTCTGGACACTCGCCGCTATTTTCCAGACCACCAGCTACAAACTTTTTCTTATCCCTCCCTCTTTCACCCCTCCCTCCCCCTCAATCTCGCTCTCTTCCCCCCCCCCTCCCTCTCCAGATCCTCACCTAACAAGCGCGCCAGTCTTTCCTCTGCCAAATAAATAAGGGTTTCTTTTTCTCGTTTAGTGAAACGCGTGAATAGACCATGTCACCGCAGCCTTTAATGCAAGAAAAGGTTTTAATTGGACCGACGTTATTTTGGACGATGCCACAATCTCACGACCCACTTCTGAGACACTGAAGTTTATACCAATGCGGTTGACTTTAATGCATTTGATGTATTATGAGTACAGTGGTTCTCCTTGTTGAAATAGTATAATGCAATATTATTGTGCTGAAAAATACAGTTAGGCTACGTTACTACAGTGGCGGTCGCCCTCTCAAAAACATTTGTGTTGCTTATTCACTTTAATTGTAATTCAATTACATTGTAATTGTGCTGGAAAGTCGGAGTGGGGTTTTGCATGATGACACCAGCAAGCGGTTTATGGATACAAATCAGTTCATAATGACATGTGGTATGATTCTGAATATTTGAATTTATATTTGTTGTTCAGAAACCGTAGGCTTTTCTTTGGAAGAACATGTTCCATAAGTCGTTGCTTCATTTTTACACATTCATTAAAGCGTTTAGCGACCATCAATGACTCTAATCTGCATATGACCGTTTATTAACGAGGCTGGTTCAGTGGATTTTGGCGCCCTCTGTCGGCCGCGGCCCACTGGTACAGCTCATGACGTTCACCGATTGTGGATTCAATGGTAAACTCCAAAACGGAAAAAAGGAAGTCTGTCGAAGGGTTAGGGTCAAAGTTGAAACGCCCACTCTGTCAGGGCCAGAACCAATGTGAAATAGACTAACGACCCAATGTAACCGAACCTAAACATCCTACCATACTGTTTTGTTCATCATATTACATCTACATTTTCCCTAAGCCAATCCTGGTTCTCATTGCTCGGTGAGGGTTAGTACAAAATGTGAGGCCAGTACAGCACCAATTTTACCAACAGATGGGATGTTTATTAGCTTGTTCAAGCCATTTCAAACCACACCCAAACCATCAAAAATGGGAGTGTCCAACCCAGGTGTGTGTTGGCTAAATAGGCCAGTTGGTACGGTCCACTGGACAGGCTCAGTCCAGTAGGCATATCAATATATATATCCTAATATGTATTTGGGCACAACCCTCCTGTATGTGAGGTCACTTCATGGTCCATTTCGGTAATTGTTATGCATCATCTTACTCAAACTTTGTCCTGATTGGAGACTAACTTCCTTTTCTGCTGGAGTCCCAGAGATCTGGTGTCTGTTCTGGTTGGTGTGCTTACGCAACACCTGGCCCTTCTAGGTTTCCGTGGCGCCGTGAGTCACACCACCTCAGAGGAATCCCTGCAGTACTTGTGTTTGTCGTCCAGTGCCGTCAGTCGTTCCATGTCGGCCGCGTCCAGCGAGAAGTCAAACAGCGCCATGTTCTCCTGGATCCTGGTAGGGTTGGAAGACTTGGGCAGCACCGGGACCCCCTGCTGCACGGCCCATCGTAGCAACACCTGGAGGGGGGGTTACCCCCATGCATACATAAGTGTTGTGCCTTCACTGTATGATCTCAAACTATCAAGACTCCAGGTTTTACGTACTCTCTGTCTAGTCTTTGTATGGTTTGACTGTCGGTAGCCAATCCTTTTATCAAGAAACCTTATCCTGCTGTAAGCGGTGTGCGTGTGCGTGTGTGTGTGTGTTTACCTGCGCAGATGTGCGCTCACAGCCTTTTGCCACTTCCATAACGACAGGGTGTTTGACCAGCTCTCCTTTCCCCAAGGAGGAGTAGGCCTGGAAACACACACCCTGCTCCTCACACACCCGCCTCAGCTCCGTCTGGCACAGACGGGGATGGAACTCTGTCTGCGCACACACACACACACACACACTTTTAAATATTGGAGCCACATTTTGAAACTATTATGGCCTTCAAGGAAGCTAAATGCTACTTAGCTGTAGCATGCTATTGTAATCATACATCTGCTGCAAGCCATCGTCAATATCAGCACAGTCCTTCATTTACCCCCACTTGTAGAGCAGTCACATTTATGTTCATTAATAATACGCCAATGTGTAATATGTCGATGGACAAGTATAATAGGGGATCGCCAGGGTGGTCAACCTGTAGACCACCACGGTCAAGATGCCCCCTACCCGCTTCTGTACTTCATTCAGGAGTAAATATATACACAACATAAATATTTTCCTAAGATCGTCACGCACTGTTTGTGTGCCAGGGCGTCGGTCTGTGGTACCTGCAGCAGAGCCGGGGGGGTCTTGCAGCTCTGCAGCAGCGTCTTCATGTGCGCCAGCGTGTAGTTGGACACCCCGATGGCCCGCAGCTTGCCCTGCGCGTGCAGCTCCTCCAGCGCCACCCAGCTCCCAGCGCGGTTACCTGCACAGGTGAGAGACTCCACTGAGTGACTCCAGGGCTAAGATCAGCGGGGGGCAGCTATGGCCAGGGGGCTGGACTCTCAGTGGGAAGGTCACAGGTTCAGCCTTCAACGTCGCCTGTAGGCATCCTTGAGCGAGATGCCC
This sequence comes from Melanogrammus aeglefinus, assembly GCA_900291075.1. Lineage (NCBI taxonomy): Eukaryota > Metazoa > Chordata > Actinopteri > Gadiformes > Gadidae > Melanogrammus > Melanogrammus aeglefinus. Next base: position 6,773 of record OLKM01001628.1, read on the forward strand.
TCTGACCCCTACCGCCTCCCTAATGACCTCTGGGTGCACTGTAGGGCCCTTGGGTGTCTGCTGAACGACTAAACACTCAAATAAACCTCAGGTGAGTCAAGACTGTAAGAGAGGGTGGGATCAGAGCAGAAAAAAAGAGCAGCAAATTGCAAATTCCCAGTAGTTTTCTTTGCTTGCATTATTTGGGATTATGTGTTCTGTGAAAATGTTGCTTGTGAATCACATGCAAAAAGTCTGCAGGTGGAACTAGAATGGCTTTAGTTTTTTTGTACACCTTTTGATTTCCTTCAACAACGAAAAAAGGTGTCAAAAATATAAAACTGTACATTTGAAAAGATAATATACACTGTGCAATCATGTATTAATTAGATATTTGGAAGCACATTTAAAGTGTTTTACTTCCACTATCAAGTCCCTTTATTTGTACATCCGTCCCCATCCTGTTCACCTTGGTTAGAGGGGTCGCCCACAGCCAAATCCCGGGTCCCGGGCCAGTGGATCAGGTAGAGGTCGATGTAGTCCATGCCCAGCTCCGACACACTGTGGAGGGCTGCTTCCATGGCCCTCTCTCCCTGGTCCTTGGGTCCTAGCTTGCTATGGAATTTAAGGGAATCCAGAATAAATCGACAAAGCCCAACACTTTATATTTGTTATGCTTTCGCTGTTAAACTCTCCTCACCTCCCTATCCCTCTTTCTGTAAACAAATATGTATGGTTATAAATGTTTTGTTGATATTTGATGCTCTTGTATCTTGTGTATTTTGAGTTTATGAATGAACTATTATCAGTGTATTCTTCATTTTATTCGTATTCTAAATATAAATATGAAGTCGGTCTCCCTACCTAATGATGAAGATGTCCTCTCTGGTCAGCCCGTGCTTGGGCAGCAATTCCCGTAGAGCTCGGCCGAGCTCCGCTTCGTTGCCGTAAACAGCCGCCGTGTCGAAGGCCCGGTACCCGACTTGCAGAGCGGCGTCGACGGCTATGGAGACCTCTTCGCTTTCACACAAATTGTAGGTCCCCAAGCCGACCAGGGGCATCGAAACCCCGGTGTTTAGAACCACAGAGGAGGTGGACGACATCTCAACGGATTGTGGGTTGCTTCTTCGTTGGATTAGAACTACAGACGAATCAAATAAGGAAGTCAAACTTTTTAATTATTAATTGATAAATAAATGTCACAAACCATGTGGGACGCAGTCTTCAAGGCGTTTAGCCCGTACAGTAATCAACGGTACAGTTTTATAATGTTGAACGTAAGATTCGTTGGCTAAATATGTGATGAAAAAGAAACGCACCACTAGAAACACGATCGTTCCGTCCACGTGGGTAATTATCCTGCGTAGTCACGTGATATTGTCAAACAGCTGTCCTCATCAGACCTGCCCTCAGCGATCCGAAGGCTTGCTGGTTAAGTCGAGTTTGTCGCCCTCTGTCGGCAGACCCTGGTATAGCTTATGACGTTCACTGATTGCGGATTCACTGAATGCGGGGAAACTCTTCAGCCAATAACGTTCTGGGAATTATGACCGAATTGATGTTGAATAGGTTTCTTAAAAACATAGCCAACATATTACATACCTTCTTCCTTATAATAACTCGTTTAATTTATTTATCCGGATAAATGGCGCCGTTATAATTCGCGGTAAAGCAGGAGAATAAAAGAGAAGAAAATACAATTGATAATAATGGATACCAATTCCACAGACATAATTATTTGAATATAAATGAAGTCATTTATTGCTGGTTAGTAAGCACATAAAATACACCATAAGAAAATAAAATGCCAACTTCACATTTACGAAAGACTACTCGGGGCAGTTAATTTCAACAACATAAGTTTTGCCTCTTTTTTTTCCACATGTAAATTGATAATAGTTCATTTAACACTCAAAAAACACAATAAAATACAACTGCATAGAATAATTACAAATCAAATTTAAGTGGCCCAAAATATTCCCGTTGGCCAAGTCCAACCTAAGTGATTCTCACTGTCGGCGATAACCTGATTGAAATCAATACGACAAGAACGCATCAAAGAGCGCTTGTTTTAGTCAATCTTCGGAAAATTGTAGTTTCACAATAGAGACGCTAGAGGTCGGCAATACCCGCCGTTGCGCAATGACGTCGGTTAGGAAGAGTGGAGTCAAATTCATTTTAAACAGTGCTGTCTTTTCCTGTGTTCGAAAGGAAGCACCTTTTCATCTCTCCTTGACCCGATGACGTTTTCCCACAAAGGTTAAGGAAAGAAGGCATAAAGCTTAGGATATTTGACTATTCGTAGAGGCCCCAGGTCCATGCATTTAACCCTTGGTCCAAATCACCTTTTTCCTTCGACCATTGGACCAATTAAAAGGTTAAACGTCGGATAGACACGCCCACTCTGAGTTTACCGGTACACAAGACACGCCCCCTCATGCACTGCAGGCGAAGCTGTTGGAAAATATCACGTGAATTTACGTAGCAGTCAGCTGACCCACGTGGAAGCGACGATGTTTCAAGTTGTGTGTTATTTTGTTAGAACATAATCAGATATTTAGCAAAAGAATCTTACGTTCAAGCTTTTAAAACTGTAACGTTGATTACTGCCCGGTGTAAACGTCTTGAAGGCTGCATTCCCCAATGGTTTGTGGGATTTATCAATTAATAATTAAAAGTTTACAACGTACAACAATACAGTTCAATATCCCAATTGATTTAACAACTTATTTGATGCTGTATACTTCTATAGGTCTGATCAAACGAAGAAGCAACTCACAAGACATTGAGATGTCGTCCACCTCCTCTGTGGTTCTAAACACCGGGGTTTCGATGCCCCTGGTCGGCTTCGGGACCTACAAGTTGTGTGGAAGCGAGGAGGTCTTCATAGCCGTCGACGCTGCTCTGCAAGCCGGGTACCGGGCCTTCGACACGGCGGCTGTTTACCGCAACGAGGCGGACCTCGGTCGAGCTCTACGGGATCTCCTGCCAAAGCACGGGTTGACCAGAGAGGACATCTTCATCACTAGGTAGGGAGATGGGCTTCATATTTATATTACCCTATGTATAATAAGAATAACAATAATTTGAGGAATAGGCCTATAAAGTATTCAATGATAATAGTTCATTTATAAACACACAAAAGATACAATAAAATACAAGAGCATAGAATAATTACAAATGACATAACTAATAACTAAACATTTATAACTACTGATTTGTTTACAGAAAGAGGGATAGGGAGAAGCGGAGGGTTTAACAGTAAAAGCATACAAAAATAAAAAGCGTTGGGCTTTGTCGATGTAATCTCGAATCCCTTCACATCCATAGCAAGCTAGGACCCAAGGACCAGGGAGAGAGGGCCGTGGAAGCAGCCCTCCACAGTGTGTCGGAGCTGGGCATGGACTACATCGACCTCTACCTGATCCACTGGCCCGGGACCCAGGGTCTGGCCGTGGGCGAGCCCTGCAACCAAGGTGAACAGCATGGGGACGGATGTACAAAAGGAGAGACTCATTTGTGGAAAAAAAAAACCCTTTGAATGTGCTATAACCAACATACAGTTCATGCATGTATAGTGCATTTAATCTCTGTAGATTTCAAATTTTTCGTTTAATATTTTTTGACACCTTTGACACCAAAGAGCAAATGTATGCAAAAACTAAAGCCATTTTAGTTACATCTGCAGCCTTTTTACATGCGATTCACCGGCATCATTTTCACCAAACCCTTCCAAGATAATCCAAGCAAAGAAAACCACTGGGAATTTGCTGCTCTTTTTTCTACTCTGATCCCACCCTCTCTTACAGTCTTGACTCACCTGAGGTTTATTTGAGTGTTAAGTCGTTCAGCAGACACCCAAGGGCCCTACAGTGCACCCAGAGGTCATTAGGGAGGCGGTAGGGGTCAGAGGGCATCTCGCTCAAGGATGCCTACAGGCGACGTTGAAGGCTGAACCTGTGACCTTCTAGCCCGGCTAACGCCAGACCTCATCTCAATCTACGTTGAGATGAGGTCTGGGAACCACACATTCATTTTCTCGTATTTGAGGCGTGGTTTACGATGGCCCAGAGCCGTTTATTGGGCGCTACTAATGTCTCCCATGAGTCTGTACGTAGCTCATAGCCAATCAAAGCCTGTTGGTAGCAGGGCAAAGACATCCTTCTTGGTAATGAAAGAGTTTAACGCCGAAAGTTGCTCTTTTTTCAAAATAAACTTGCGCTCTAAGCTACTTAGAACACTATCTAATGCTGCATCGAAAGGCAACTCGTCTGCTGCCATTTTGGATCCGTCAACTACAAGCTTCGGTGTGTCGCATAGACGTCGTCATCTTGTTGCCGTCCATCCCCGTTCTGCGATTGGTTCCCTCTCTCAGGGGAAAATCGGGTCCATGGAATCCAGGCTGCCTAGCAGCGCGAAATTAAATTGCGCGCAAGGCAGCATGGGTATACCCAGGCTAGTGACCTTCCCACTGAGAGTCCAGCCCCCTGGCCATAGCTGCCCCCCGCTGATCCCTGGAGTCACTCAGTGGAGTCTCTCACCTGTGCAGGTAACCGCGCTGGGAGCTGGGTGGCGCTGGAGGAGCTGCACGCGCAGGGCAAGCTGCGGGCCATCGGGGTGTCCAACTACACGCCGGCGCACATGAAGACGCTGCTGCAGAGCTGCAAGACCCCCCCGGCTCTGCTGCAGGTACCACAGACCGACGCGCCATCACACCTGAAGGGGGGGGGGGGGGACATTGCGCGTTGATCTAAAGACAATATTTACCGTGTGGTCGTTTAGCTGGGATTTGTAGTCCTGAATGAAGTACAGAAGAGGGTGGGGGGCATCTTGCTCAAGGAGGTCTACAGGTTAGGCTGCAGACAAGGGGGATTGAACAAAAAACCTTTTGGCAGTTTGGATCACTATGAACGTTACACTATACTCGCCCAGACATATAACACATTTACATATTATTTATGAACATAAATATAAATGCAGGACTGTGCTAATATTGACGATGGCTTGCAGCACACACAAGATTACAATAGCATGCTACAGCTAAGGAGCATGTAGCTTTCCTGAGGGCCATAATTGATTAACAATGTGGGTTTGATATTTAAAAGTAGTGTGTGTGTGTGTGTGTGTGTGTGTGTGTGTGTGTGTGTGTGTGTGTGTGTGTGTGTGTGTGTGTGTGTGTGTGTGTGTGTGTGTGTGTGTGTGTGTGTGTGTGTGTAGGTTGAGTTCCATCCCCGTCTGTGCCAGAAGGAGCTCAGGCAGGTGTGTGAGGAGCAGGGTGTGTGTTTCCAGGCCTACTCCTCCTTGGGGAAAGGAGAGCTGGTCAAACACCCTGTCGTTATGGAAGTGGCAAAAGGCTGTGAGCGCACACCTGCGCAGGTAAAGACACACACACACACACCTGCACAGGTACACAAACTGTGGCATCCCCGGTCGTCGGCGGCTGCGATTCCCGAAACAAATGCTCAGGCAGGGTCGCGGGCTTCTCCCGCAGTCCTCGACTGTCTCCCACTCGGCTCCCTCCCGGCACGAGCCACATGGCTCATTCAGAGCCCTGAATGAGTGGAGGAGCAGGCTATTTAAGCCCTGCTTCTCCACCTGTTACTCAGGTGCTCTGCATGTCCTTAATTGGCAACGGCCGGGTTGCCACAACACTCTTGCCCTGCTCAGGTGCGCACATGCACGCACGCAAACACCTGACTGCAGGATAAGGTTTCTTGATAAAAAGGATTGGCTGCCAAAAGTGAAGCAATACAAAGACCTCCCAGTGAATATGCAGAACCTGGAGTCTTGATAGTTTGAGATCATACAGTGAAGACACAACACTTATGTACGCATGGCGGTAACCCCCCCCCCCCCTCTAGGTGTTGCTACGATGGGCCGTGCAGCAGGGGGTCCCGGTGCTGCCCAAGTCTTCCAACCCAACCAGGATCCAGGAGAACATGGCGCTGTTTGACTTCTCGCTGGACGCGGCCGACATGGAACGACTGACGGCACTGGACGACGGACACAAGTACTGCTGGGATCCCTCGGAGGTGGCGTGATTCACCTCGCCACGGAGACCGGGAAGGGTCAGGTGTTACGTACGTCAACAGACCAGAACAGACACCAGAGCTCTGGGGCCTCAGCAGAGAGAGGAAGCCAATCAGGACCAAGTTTGAGTAAGACGGTGGAGACCGACAGGTCCGATAGCGTGGCGTCGGATAACCATTACTGAAATGTACCATGTGGTGATATCACACGCAGGAGTGTCTTAGGGTCAATGTAGATGTAATATGAATAAACAGTATGGTTTGATGCTTAGGTTTTGTTGCATTGAGTCGTTTGTCTATTTAACATTGGTTCTTAAACTATAATCCTCCTTCTACGAAAGTCTACTACAAACAACTTGAAACACTCGAGAAGGGTTATTCGGACATAAATAAGCAAATGACAGTGTCAACTTATTTACTCGTACTATGTTCATTTTTACTTTTAATCTAAGTGTGCCTTCATCTATTTACATTATTGAACTTCTGGAATACAATTCTTCAATTTTTTACACTACCCCCACTAGCAAAAGAGGACACAGAAATTGAGCTTAAAATGAATCATAAAATTCTTTATTGTTTACGACAGAACTACCAGCATCGACACTGGGGTATATCAAATACATTTACAAAAGTCATAGAAAAGATAAAAAATAACCAAAAAAGAAAAATATTAAAGAGCCCCCTTCCCCCAAAACGAAGGCCCCGCATTCAAGTAATACCAAAATTATGGTCGCAAAGCTAGCTAGCAGGTTGTTCAGGGACCCATGTGTGAGTGGTGGATCGTAATACATTGTACATCACTGAACAAGTTTCGTGTGTGTGTGTGTGTGTGTGTGTGTGTGAGACAGTCAGCCATAGGAGCTTAAGGTGATCAGAGTCAAATGTGAAGGCGTTTGACCCGAGTGCGTTGCGCAGAGAGCACAGAAAGCTTTGGGATTCACAGTCGACCTTCCGGTGACCGGCGGTCAGGTCAGGAAAAGGCGCTTCTCCGTTCTGGGTGGGTCTGTTTGCACGTGGCTTATATTGTACCAGCTCTAACCCTAGCTGAAAGACACTTTGTCTTGTTAAAAACACATTGACATCTTAAAAACCCAACTGCTAGCAGGGGCGGGAGGGGGGGGGGGGGGGGGGTTGCGCAACAGCAAGCAACCAAAATCACAGAATAAGTGGAGAGGATAAGACAGCAAACGCAACAATATTTCTCACCATCATTGTCACCAATAATCACATTTAAGTTACAGTGATATAAAACCTGTACATTTAATCAAGCCACCCTTTTAGATGATTCATAGATAGAAAAGGCTTTACTTTCAAAGGTAGTACCCTGAATTTAAATAAAAACGAGCATCTATAGTGGTCTACATTAACCATTGTGATAGGCTGAATATCTTCACCGAGAGAACGTGTGTCTCAGAGCGAATGTAAAACAGTAGTCCAGGTCTTTGTGGTATTACTCGGAAGGCTTTGTGAGAAAAATCTCATTGAAAACAAACCATGTTTAAAGAAAATAACTTGTTCTGCATACACTCAGATTTATCCTAGTTAATGTTTACTCTGATGAGACTTTGAAAAAGTGGTTCCATTCTGCGAGCTATGGTGCCATTTCATAAAAATTAGACTACACTTAAAATTGGTCTGTCGTTTGTTAAAAATACCAAATCATCCAAATGGTTATGCTTTTATATTCAATACATGTCATAAAAAATTTCATGTGAAACTATTTCAAACAACCAACCCAACTAGTCCTTGATATTTAAGTACTATATCAAGACTTTGGGAATTATTTTGTCTAAAAAAGAAAAAGAACTGGGCAAATGCCACTTTAGGTCGATACAAAACACAATTTTAACTGATTTTCACAGGGTTTGAAATCCCCCAACTGCATGACTTTTTAAATGATTTTATTGAAGAGCACAAACTTGAATAACTTGGTCATCCATCTCTTGCACGCCCTTGGCCCTCGACTTCTACCGTAGAAGACTTGTTTCCCTCTCTCCGAAAATCACCCCGCCAGTCCATTCTCGTCCTCCTCTTCCGATTGTACACAGCCTATTGCTTGTTTGGCAGAATGGGTCAAATACACACCCATGTTAATTCCCTGCCTTCTATGACAATATCAACATCCTATATACACGATATTTCTTTATTTGTTTTATAGCGACTCAAGTCTTTCTTTGTGTGGTTGCCGGAGGCATTGGCGAGACAGCTCTGCGGCAGCGGTTGCTTGTGCTTCTATGCCTGCCAGTCGTCCGATAAACTCTTAACCCTGAAGTTGTATTAGTGCCGTAGGAAAAGAAATTACAAGTTAAGCCCGAGTAGTGATTGTCCTTGTCGAGATTGTTTGTTTTTTAAACTAAACTAGAGAGATAAAAGGCGTTTTATGATAGTCTTATCTATACATATATATTTATATATATTTTTTGCAAAACACATTGCGATTGTGTTGCCAGTAAAACTAGGAAACTTCAAGAGACACCACTTTGGTCAGAAAATCTCCTTTCAACTGATTGCAGTTAGAATGTTAAGGGGGTATATGTTCTACTTTATAGGAAAGATATAATATAGTTACAGTGGATGCCTATTTGGGTATTTTTTAAATTAAGGGGGATTATGGTCGGCCAGTATTTCATTGTATATTCCTAAAATGTATTTCAGCCACAGTTGATACAAACCCCTTTATGTGCCAAAGACCCAGTTGTTTAACGGATTAGCAGCTTTTAGCAGGGAGATAACAGCTAACTGGTCGCTGGCTAAAGACAGCTGGTGGGTTAAGGGCTAACAATTGCTAGTTAACTAATAGCTAGAAAATAACCATTAGCTCGTAACTTACTAATGAAAGCTAGCAGGTAGCTCAATTATGTCACACACAGCTAGCTAGTTCCTATTATAATAGTTTGTGGTAACACGCTACCAACGGCTAGGTGGTAGGTAGCGAATAAACAGCTGGCTAGTAATTTAGTAATGAGAGCTACCTGTAGCTTGCTAAAAATGGTTACCTGATAGCTAGTTAATAACCAGCAGGTAGCTTGCTAATAACAGCCCATTTAACAGTTTGCAGGAAGGATTGACAAAAACGTGATGATGGATGCTAAATTCTACATCAGTGATGTAGTTGGTAAACTAGTATCGAGTCCTGATCGACTGCAGACAGAAACAAGAAAACGTCTCTGGAACTTGTATGTTCTGACAGGACAACCTACTCTACTGTTTCACTCCCACCAAAAAAAATACACCAAATTATTTCCATTTCTAAAAACATCAGTGCAGATTCCGTTTTTTTGACTCCCATCGGACCGTCAGACCTCTTCCTCGCCAAAAAAATAAAATAAAAAAAAATCTCCATCCAACCATCCATGTAAACCATCCACCCCCAGCGCCTCCCCCTACTCGGTGCGGTTACTCTGGTTCTCTGGGTGGAGTGCGCTGTTCTCCACCTCCGTCTCCTGGTGGCTGAAGAGGTTGCTCCACCAGCTGCGGGAGAGCCACATCTGCCCGGCCGACCCTGCGCTCTTCACCTTCCGCATCTCCTGCAGGGTGGGTTTTGGGGCGGATAAACACCGGTACACGTCAACACAATGGTTGTTTCCTTTACGTTTGCATATGCTATTTGCTGGAGGCTCCCCAATCCCCAAAGTCCACAGTCTAATTGGAAGGCTTTCCTCGGGCAAGATATCCAACTCCTACCCCCTTCATGACCTGCATCTGAATAAATTGACTGTAAGGGCGCACTCACACTAGCCAAGTTTGCCTGTTCCGTGCTGCAGGAAGATTCAGCACGATTCCCCCCCTCCCCACTCCCCCCGCTGGCCCGTGGTCACACTGCTCCCAAAGGCCGTGGCCTGGGCACGATTGCTCCTTCATACATACGTCATGACGTCGTAATACGATAAATACGTCATCACCAAGCGTCCTCGCCGCCATAAGAACAATGGAGAACAACAACGTGAATGCTGTCGTGGGCCCAAATTTCAAGTAAACACTCGACTTCACTATCGCACCAACGCAAACCCACTCGTGAACCGCTTGCCGCCATTGTTTAAAATGATTGTTGTGGGGAAGAAGGGCATGGACCTATAAAGAAAGAAGGGTCGCGCAAGGACAGCTCACTTTGCGTATCCGTGCGTAACTAGTGTCATCTCATTAGCATCTGTACTTTGGCCACAGCACACCTCTCCCAAGTGTGCCGTGGCCAAGGGGCTGTTCCGTGCTGGAATACGGATGGCGTGGTCCCACTAGCCAAAACGTTCTAGACTTTAGCATGCAAATGAGCTCGGGCACGGGGCCGCGGCCCGAGTGTGAGTGGTCCCTAAGAGGCTTTGGATTGATGGTCTGGCCTGGTGGTGACGAATTTATAGAAACTGTATTATTAGGGAAGGTGTATTAGGGCAGTGAGTGTATGTAGTGGCTTGAGTGTTCCATGGCCATCACCCCTACATCCCTCCCTTCCTCACTCCATCCTCCCCCATGATCCCCCCTCCATCGTCCTATCCCTCCTTCTGGCCAGCTACCGTCGTCCCTCCGTGCATCCATCCTCCCCTTCCCTCCTCCGTCTCCTCACCCCTTTGTCCAGCCAGCTGTCGAACTCGTCGCTCATCCTCCGGAGCTGCCGGCCGTACTTCTTGGCCGCCCAGAAGGCCGCCGGAGCGGACTGCGAGCGACTCCGGAACGGGGTGCCGTCGCCGGACCCCACGTCCTCCCCTTCCCCGCCCCGGAACTCCTGGTCCACGTAGGACACATGGGACTCTGAGTTCCCCCGAGTACGACCGCCCCCTAAGAGGACTAGGAGAGGGAGAGAGCGAGGGAGAGAGAGAATGCCATGTTAGCTTCAAGCCAACATTCCTCAAAACAACTTTAGAGAGAGACAATACAAACGTCAAAATTATGAAACATATTCAACATATCATTCTCTATCTTTAAGGACGAGGATGAAACCAGCAACAAAAGAAGGTTGAAGGAAATGGAGCAATCCAGAACTTGAGAACTGCATTAAATCGACCAAATGAGACTCATCCATTTATGGAGTCTTTACCTGCGGGTCTCATGGCAGGGTGACAGCTGGGTTGCTGAAGTGAAAATGCTTGCCCCTCTAACTCCTCAGAGGTCTCGGATTCGTCGTCTGATATGGAAAACGATGCGGCCATCGTGACATCTGAAAACAAATGTATACCTTAGAAGGGGTATCAATAACAAGATCTCTACCTTTAAAACAAGTCACCCCTTTTCCGATCCACACACATACACACATAGCCTGGAATCCACCTGCCTTTATGCATTATATCCCCTCAATCCAATAACAAATTAATCAAGACAAAGTCGCAGGGGTCAACTTAATTGTTGAATCGGGGTGAGAAAGGTCAAAAAGCAACACGAGAGGCAACCTTAGGAATGGTTCAAATACGCCAGGAGACAACTCGGAACAAACCCGAGACTACCGTAAACACGATGTAGGTGCGCTATCTCCTCCGGTCCGCCGGTACAAAGGTGGGACAACCGGCGAGATAACCGGTTGTGATGAGACCTAGATCGGATCCCTTTACACACCCGCCCTTTCGAATGGATCCCCATTGCTTAGTGAAGCCGAAAAGGGTGTGTTGTGTTGTTGTTGACTAACGGGAGGACAAAGAAGTCTACCCGGGGAGGGTGCTGGTTTTGCAAGGTAGTTTAAAGGACGCGGTAGTCCAATGTAAAATTATTTCACTCACCCGCAGTCTTTATTGTGCTTTCCCTGTCCCCAAAAGTGGAAATGTTGTGGTGCGAGTTGACCGTGGTTGTTGTTTTTGTGGTGTCTTCAGTCGTCTTGTTTTTCGCACGGTGCCCTCACCGTACAGTGGCCGACAATCTGTCGACCAATCGCGACGCCTTCCGCTCCCCGACGCGTCCACGTCACTGTTGCGAGCGAGGAAAGGGATTCGGCGTCGTAATACCTGTGGTTCAGCGCCGTGACATTTGTCGCTGCGCTGCACCACAGGTATTACGACGCCGAGGAATTGCGACACCGCTCGCCGCTACCCTACCCCAAAGAAGAAGTCAGACACACACACACGCACACACGCACACACGCACACACGCAGTATTAATAATGCATTACTTTAGCCTAAAGACTGTTAAGAATCCGATTTAAGAATTTTGGATAGATAATCATAATAGATTCAATTAGGTGATATTTCTGGAGTGTGCCAATCGTTACAAATATATCGTACTTGAATATGTGCCACCCTAATAGAGAGCTAAAATATCACCGATATAACACACCTTGTGTGAGAATCTACTCTTTTGTAATGCCAATTTGAGTTCACTGCTTCTATGTAGGCTACAGGAATCTATTCCGATTATGGGTAGGCCTATTTGGTAACTGAATATAGGCTAGTGTTCATTCGTTGAAGCCACGTTAATGTGTGCAATTGTTTACTCTGCGTTAAAATGCCGTTGAGTTAAATAATGACGGCGAAAAGAAGCCGACGCATTACAAATTGTCCGTTGTGATTCTTCAATATAACCACCGGATGGCGCCATTGCTCTTCTATAACTTGCCTTCTACGCCACATGTTGTCGTAAAGAACAGATAAAAAAATAAATAAGTAATGATGTATTTATTATTCATTATATTTTGTAATAAAAGTTATTTAAACTGAAACCAAGATAAACACATATTAATACTTTATGACATCAAATCTGAGCTTACAAGGCCAAAGCCTATAGTGCCCAAAACGACTCTATTGATTTTTATAATTGCTATTTAGTAATTTACTGGACACTTACGTCGGAAGCGACCTACAGTGAATACAGGTATGGATTATCTAGTAACAGGTAGGGTGGCATCTTACATAAGGATGCCTGCAGACATTTGGGATCGAACCAAGAACCTATTAAAGAGAGAGAGAGAGAGAGAGAGAGAGAGAGAGAGAGAGAGCGAGAGAGAGAGAGAGAGAGAGAGAGAGAGAGAGAGAGAGAGAGAGAGGGAGAGAGGGAGAGAGAGAGAGAGAGAGAGAGAGAGAGAGAGAGGGAGAGAGGGAGAGGGAGAGGGAGAGAGAGAGGGAGAGGGAGAGGGAGAGAGAAGGAGAGGGAGAGAAAGATGTCAGCGAAGGAGGAGGAGCTGGTCTAAACTAACCTCAGCCGACGCTTTACCCCAATGGACTTACAGTGAATTCAGCTACATGTAATTAAAGGTCCCACGACATGCCACCAGGTGTGGTGGGATTAGCCAAAATATGTCTGTTATGACATCACAGGTGGGCGTGTCCACCTTGATATTTGCTAGATCGATCAGTCTACCAGCCTATACCCAGTGGACTGTAGCAAAGGTTGCTCATCTATCTGTCACCAACTGGACGTGCCCACCTGTGACTTTCACAACGGCTTGTAATGGCTAATCACACCACATCAGGTGGCATGTCATGGGACCTTTAATGACCAATTCATGGAAGAAATGTTTTTTCAAGGTGATCATTTCAGTGTAAACACTCTGGATTCAGCTTAGCATCTCTTGCCGCTAGCTGCCTAGCATCTCTGGTTGCTAGCCGCTTAGCATCTCTGGTCGCTAGCTGCCTAGCATCTCTGGTTGCTAGCCGCTTAGCATCTCTGGTCGCTAGCCGCCTAGCATCTCATGTTGCTAGCAGCTTAGCATCTCTGGTCGCTAGTAGCTTAGCATCTGTGGTCGCTAGCAGTTTAGCATCTGTGGTCGCCAGCCGCATAGCATCTCTGGTCGCTAGCAGCTTAGCATGGCCCTGTAGAGCAGGCTACCAAAGTTGAGCACCAGCACAGGAACCAAACGCACATACGGTTTGGCTTGAGTCCCCGCAATCGCAAGCGCAAGTTCTTGCGCTTCACTGTCTGATGACTGCTGAACTCTACCATTTATTCTATTCCTGAACCGCGTACAAAGTTATAGCCTGCTGTAAGGGCAACAAACGTTGACAGATCAAACTCCTGTTCGGGGCAGCCAGTACGACATGTACAGTACGCACGAGACGCGGCCGCCCGCCGCAACGAGGAGTCATCCCAAAGAGCCGTACAATTAGTGTGTATTTTTACAAGCGTGCCCGCCCTGCCCTGGCCAGCCCCGGCCCCGGCCCCCCCATGTCTCCGCCCCTGCATCTGGGGGCTATTTTAGGAAGTGGAGGAGGAGGAGGAGGAGGAGGAGGAGGAGGAGAAGGAGGAAGAGGAGGAGGCGTGCATGCTCTCCCACACTGTCTCCCAACTGCCACTTTGTGTGTGTGTGTGTGTGTGTGTGTGTGTGTGTGTGTGTGTGTGTGTGTGTGTGTGTGTATGTGTGTGTGGGTGCTTACATTGAAAAAGAGAGTGCGAGATAGATAGAGAGAGAGAGCTATGTTGGTCTGTGTATCTAATGTACTGTTTTGAGAACATTGCACTATTTTACATTAAAGTTGAAGTGTTCCTTTCCCTCATTACAGGACACTGCCCTGCGTGTGTCACTGTTGTTCCTCTCTCTCTCTCTCTCTCTCTCCCTCCCTCCCTCCCCCCATCATTCTCCATCCCTTCCTCTCTCTCCATCTATTTCTTCGTCCCTTATTTTCCTCCCCTTTTTGCTGACTGATGGGTGGAAAAGGGAGGAGGAGAAGAGAAAGAACATTATGAAGACATCACATTTCAGCCATTAAAACAAGAGGAAGCAGAAAACAAATAGAGCGGGAAGAGAGAGGGACCGACGCCAGGGGATGAGCGCTCACCAAGTAGGGATCATGGGAGCGAGAGGGGGGAGAGAGAGAGGGGGGAGGGAGAGGACGGGATGCAAAGAGAAGCAAGGGAGAGGGATATGGAGTGAGAGGAAGGGAAAGAGGCAGGGAGGGAGAGTTGGAGGGAGCGGGGGAGTGGGGAGAAAGAGAGAAAGGGAGGGAGGGAGGGAGGGAGAGTTGGAGGGAGGGGGGGGGGGAGAAAGAGAGGGAGAGGGAGAGAATGAGGGATGGAGGAAGGGATGAGAGTGAGGGCAGGAGAAGGCCTTGAGTGATAAAATGGAAGGGAGGCAAGGAAAGAGAACAAGAGGAGGAGACAGAGGGAGGAGTGACAGAGAGAGAGGGAGGCAGAGAGAGGGAGAGGGAGGGAGCCGAGGTTGAGATCTACGGCGAGAGAACGATATGTATACAGCAAGCGGCAGAGTCTAAAGCAGAGACTACGTTGCATGGCCGCTGCAGTTTTCCAGGCTCCAGCGTGGAAAGGACCTCAGCCACATTAAGACCGTCCCGGCTGGCTCGGGGCCTCTCATCAGCCCGTCTAAATACATACACTCATGCCTTCTGGCCTCCTCCCTCTCCCCCCTCTCTCTCCCCCCCTCTCTCTCCCCCCTCCCCTCCCCCATCTTTCTCCTTTTATGTGCGCAGGGCCACTCCCCGGCTGTGCCAGGCTGGGCGGGGCCCGCGGCCTCCCTGATTACAACGCTGCGGCCATGTTTTTGCCCAATACGTCCCAAGACCAACGCCAGGGCAACCGCAGGGGCCGAGGAACACCCTCGAACACCGACTTCAAAGTTTTCCATGAAGGCACGCACGCACGTTCGCAGGCAAACACACACAAGGAGCTCCCCCAAGCTGTTCAAACAGCCCTAAATATAGTGCATTCTCTATCAAACATCTATCTTACTCTATCTTCTATCATCTCTTACACACACACACACACACACACACACACACACACACACACACACACACACACACACACACACACACGCACACGCACGCACACACAAAAAAACGCACATCAAACACACGCGCAGGCACGCACACAAACACATGGACACACACTCACTAACTCACGCACACAAACAAACACACACACACACATACGCTCACACACAGGTCACAATTACAGCAGGTTACACACCCCTGCCCTGCCCATTCCATCCCCTCTAATATTGCAGAGTGTGGTCAGTGGGTTTATTTTCATGTGGTGTGTGTGTTCGTGTGTGTGTGTCTGTCTGTCTGTCTGTGTGTGTGTGTGTCTGTGTGTGTGTGTGTGTGTCTGTCTGTGTGTGTGTGTGTGTGTAAGAGAAAGACCCAGGACGTCTGGTTCCTGCGCACTAGGTGTTTTATTTTCATGCTGCGTGTCCTGTCTGGTCTGTCTGTCTGTCTGTCTGTCTGTCTGTCTGTCTGTCTGTCTGTCTGTCTGTCTGTCTGTCTGTCTGTCTGTCTGTCTGTCTGTCTGTCTGTGTGTGTGTGTGTGTGTGTGTGTGTGTGTGTGTGTGTGTGTGTGTGTGTGTGTGTGTGTAAGAGAAAGACCCAGGACGTCTGGTTCCTGCGCACTAGGTGTATTTGTTTCCTCATCTGTGTGTGTGGTCTGCAGATGCACATGCATGTTGTCCACATTTAAACGTCAGGGCGTTCACTAGCGAGTGCTTATAATTATGAAATATCTAATGACAGACACAGAGAGCCTGCAGTCTCCCAGCAGTAGGATGGACTTTATGACTTTTATTTATTTTTTGCTCTTAACGTTGTTTCTCTTGAGAAAACACGCTTCGGAATTCATTTTGGAAATGGCCATGGAACCCAGAATCCCGATACAAATCGAGTTAGAGTGCTTTTGGAGCGAGGCGGGCATTAGACATGTATCTCCTCCCTGCTCTCCTCTTCTTCTTTCCGTTTTAAGTCTAAACCTATGTTGGGGCTAGGATATCTCTCACATGGAGGCCTACAGGGAGACGGTGGGCAGAACCCAGCGCCTTTCAGTTGCGAGTGAAACTCCCTAGTCACTGCTCCGTCCTGCCTCGCTTACCTTCATGTTTTTGTCGACACCGATTTTCCATCTTTCCTCCCTTTCTATCTTCTTTCTCTTCTATCATCGGATTTCTCTCACACACGCACACGCGCACACGCACACGCACATGCACACACACAGCACACACACACACACACACACACACACACACACACACACACACACACACACACACCTCCCCCCTTGTTGTAAAAACCGTCTTGTCTGATCTTTGTTTGTTCCTGCTAGGGTCCCATTGTCTCTCTGCCACCATATCTCCCTCTCCCTCCATTCTTCCCTAGCCCAGATTCTCTTCTCTCCACACCGCCTCACTTCCACCGCTCATCATCGTTCTTATTCCCCCCTTAATCTCGCTCCATGACTCCAGGCCTGGACTTTTACTTTTTCCTACATCCCCCCCCCCCCCCCCCCGACCCCAACCATCTGTATCAGTTTACTCCTCCTTTCCTTTCATCCACCTCTTCTATTTATTAATTTTTAAGATTGGTTTATTATCTCTCTCCCCCCCCTCACCTCCTAATCCCCCGTTCCCCGGAGTCACCCTCTCTCTCCCTCGCCTTTCTGGGTTGCTTGCTGAACTAGTTTACGTTGCTGCCGGTTAGCCAGTTAGCTGGAGGCGTCCGGAGCCCTTGTTTAGTCGATGCTTCCATGTCGTTGAGGCTTAGCCACTAGATTCACACAAAATGCCTGGAACTGGAGCAGGTCGGGGCCTATGCGATGCTGTTTTTAGCTAGACCATAGCTAAGAAGAAGCCTTGATTCGGCCACCATACGCTAGCCACTAGCTAACCGTTCCATAAGAGGATGTCCAGATTCTGCCATCATATGCTAGCTGCTAGCTAACCTTTCCATGGTATCTGACCAGTTTGCCGAAACCCAGTTTGCCGACTCCAATTTGCCGAATCCCAGTTTGCCGACTGGCTATGTGAATGGGTGTATCACATAGCCTAGTCGGCACACGAAAAACCCACATTGCCGACAATAATAAACTATGGAAAATCGTACTTTAATAAATTGTTTCTATTGTCTAAGATACCTTGGTGTTTTCTAATGTCTTTTTCATACGCAAAAACGAATACATCCCAAAAACCCTACATATGTACGTCGTGAAGGTCGATCGTATTAATTTATGCCGCCACCAATGGAACATTAATTATTTTTAAATACGATAGTTATAAAAACTACGACACTACATTTACAATCTGAACATATTTATGTACATTTTAAATACTTTAAATGAAACTGAACATCGTACATACTATAAATTACACGTAATAAATTATATTATATATTGAATATAATGAGTTAAATAGTTAAATAGTTACCGGTAATCTTAGACAATAGAAACAATTTATTAAAGTACGATTTTCTATAGTTTTATTATTGTCGGCAATGTGGGTTTTTCGTGTGCCGACTAGGCTATGTGATACACCCATTCACATAGCCAGTCGGCAAACTGGGATTCGGCAAACTGGAGTCGGCAAACTGGGAGTCGGAAAACTGGCCTAGAACCCTTTCCATGAAGAAGAAGTCTTAATTCGGCCACAGTACGTTAGCTGCTAGAAATTCTTGAGCTAGGAACTGACAGGCGGAGGTTCCTGCTAAAATGAAGGTGGAAAAATAATTTTCTGGGACTTTTTTTTTTTTCGAAAAGAAATCATGGACAAGGCCATCTGCAATCTAAGGAGAAAAACTTCAAACATCCAAACAGAGTGTTTGCACTCTCAAAAGAAAAAGGACTTGAGTGGGGTAGACTTGTGAGTTGTTTACCTGGTTCTACCTCACTATTGTGCTGGTTAGCCAAATAGAAAGTAACCGATTGCCCAACGGTGTGTGTATGTGTTTGTGTTTTGTGTGTGTCTGTGTCTGTGTGTGTGTGTGTGTGTGTCTTGACCAGGATTAGGGGTAACGGCCAGGGAATGATTGAAGTTTGAACTTAAAAAGTTTCACCTCATAGTGGGCACATCCATAACATCATGCAATTTCATGTTAGACAAGCGCTACGACCCCCTAATATCCATGAAAAAACGTGTTCTATAAAGTACTCTCACTCTGTCTGCCTGGAGCATACAGAGTGAGAATTCTAGTCTCCGATTTGTACCGCCACACACACAAGAACGACTCAACTCGTATTGTTTCCACAGAGCCAAGCACACAGAGCTTGAAGGTAGCGGTAGGGAACGTATTTTCTGCTCCTGTCAAATACAACCCAAATCTTTAATCGGGTGCAAAACTCCAAAACATCTCTTATGGCCCGTCCCAACCTAGCAGTGTGTGTGCCTTTCAGGGTTAGCGTGTACTGCCAATGGATGATCTAGGCGATGACAAATGTTTATCTGATTCCCATCAAACTCTGCTTCATCCATTATGAGGACACGAGGGCCAGCCGGCCGACGGCACAGCTATATCCCCGTGATCGATGGAAGTGATTGTGACAAAGGCCCGCAGGATCAATTCAAGGAAACTTTGAGGTATTGTAGATATGAAGCTTTTTCGGTCGAGTAATGGGAACACGACCTGAGTCCCACACAGCATCTCCGTAGACATAGAGAGACACGGTGTACTGCGTGAACAATGGTATTGGGAGTCTTCAGTGTACAGTGTACAGATCTGGGTTTGGTCATCTGTCGCATGGACTGGGGAAACTGGGACTGCAGTATGTTTTAAGCGACCCCTTTAGATGTACTTTTTTATTAATAATATCAGTAATAGTAGCAGTAGTGGTGGTATGAGTAGTACTGCACTTGTAGTAGGGCAGTACCGGCATTTGCAACGCTGTGTTTACATCTTCAGAGCTTGCTCAAGGATGCATACAGGCTAGGCTCCAGGGTTCAAACCCAGAAGCAAGCTGTTTATCCCTCCAGCTATCTCTCTACAGGGCCTCTGGGACATGGGTGATTTCCCTATGAAAAGGCTGGTAATGGCTATCCACATCACACCTGGTGGTAAAATGGGGGCCTTTTAAATAAAAGCGTATGATAATCAAGAGCTGTGCTGAGGGAACTGCGTGGTCTGTGTTCTGTAACCCGCTCCCCACCGTGGCCCGCGTGTGAGCGGTTCTTGGACGCGCTCCGAGCCCCAGACAATATTGGCCGGCTTCTTTTCCCCCTTAAGATGTAATCACAGTTGGATTTCTCATAAGTAGGCGAAGAATTTCCACTCTGCGGACCGACAAACGGAACCCAAAAACAAATCACATGGGATGAAGGAAACGTTCATTCGGTGTGTGTGTGTGTGTGTGTGTGTGTGTGTGTGTGTGTGTGTGTGTGTGTGTGTGTGTGTGTGTGTGTGTGTGTGTGTGTGTGTGTGTGTGTGTGTGTGTTCCGAGACACATGAATCATACTGAAAGGTCAGGGTTGCTTAAGGGTAAAAGGGGGAAAAAGTGATGAATTGCACTTTGGGACCGTTTCATGCAGTGCCTGTGGTAATATTGAACCATGTGTGCTGTGAGTGTGTGTGTGTGTGTGTGTCTGTGTTTCCTTGTGAGCAGCCTAGCGTTCGTCCATAAGTGACGTTATGGTTTGAGCGTGCTGATCTTTGCCGTGGCTGCACTTGCTGTTTCTTTGTGATATTTATCCGACTTTATCGGAACACGTTGTGCAAATCTGAGCACTTTAAAGATAAAAGAGACGTTTGCGTCACGATAATTATGATGTGGGAGGCTGAGAACATACACTCATCAACACCTGCACGTGTGTAAGGCACCGTGTGAGAGCGTGTGTGTGTTAACACGTGCGTATTATTTTTTATATGTTACTATTGTCCTCCATTTTAATATTTGATGTGTTTTTGTTATATTGTGTTAATGAGATGCACAGACAATTTTCAGTTGTGATTTGTGTCGAGTGGGTTGTGGGAGAAACATTTCATTTAATTGCGTTATGTAAGCAATAAAGCCTTCGCAGAGGAGGAAAAACAGGGATGTGAAGAAGTCTACCGAGAAGTGGGAAATGTCAATGGCTTGCTCTTCCACCTGCAGTTACTCTATTTTTGTGCTACCGATGACAGTGAGGCAAGAGCAACAGTTACATAACCCTGAAACTAGTCCAACCTCCAGAGACCAACAGTCTGACTAACTTCTGTTTTCCAAAAGCCAAAAAAGAGAAGTGCCATGTTCGAGAACAAAGACATAACCTCGTTTAAAAGGCTGACTGTGGGAATCTGGAGTGATGGTGAGCTTTTGGGTGCAGGGTTACGATGTGAAGCTTGATCCTTTGTGATGTGTTGCATGGCCATTGCAAAGCAATCACAAGACTTACCATACAATAATACTTACTTATTTACTTGCCTTTTCTGCCTTAAAAAGATTATCATCACAAGTTATTTAATCAGTTTCTTGTCTTTTGAGGCAGTCATTAATTTTTAGCAAGATAGTCACACCATTAGTATTCAAATTTTATCCATCAGTAGTTTGATTATGAACAGAAGACAGGAAAATGATAAAAGTTTTTGATATCGAACCAGTCTTACATAGTCTTAGTGTGTGTGTCTGTGTGTGTGCTATTATTGTGTTATGTTATTTTATTTTTATGTTATGTGAGGGACCGGCGTGGTCGCCCCACGTATCTGGGATTCGGCCAACCAGATTCCGAGAGTGTGGGCAAAAATGAGGGCAGTTGTCTCAGGACAAAGAAAAGTGAAGTTTTATTCTCTTCAAAACATTCACAAAAAAATAAAGCAACGTGCCAAAAGAAAGGAAAATGACTGCATCAGTCAGCAAGCATAACCTACGATAACATACCATTAGCCTAACCGAAACATTTGTCTCTCGTACTGGCCTCCCATGAAGCCAACACCACCTTCAGTCCCGAAACACCAAATGAGGCCGCCCTTAAATAGGGAAATGGAGTGGACCAATCAAGGCCGTATGGGCCAGACCATTAGTCGGGGGAACATCCTGTAACTGAAGCTAAAGCTACCAATCCTACATAACTGAACAGAAAGTACAATGTGTGAATACAAAATAAACATGACACTAAATAAACCATCACCAAATACATCCACACTTTGTGCACAATCTAGAGATATTTACAAAACAGCTGTTTATACCAACACCCCCTGGGCTATTCCCTGATGGCATGATCCTGGGCTTCCCTTAACACACTGCCCCCTACCGTGGCGGAAGTCCAATTTCACCCCATCCCAATTATAATATATATATATATATATATATATATATATATATATAATATATATATATATATAATATATATATATATAGTATATAATATATATATATATATATAATAGATATATATATTATACACACACAATATATAATAATGATATAATAAATAATAATAATAATAATAATAATAATAACAATAATAATAACAATTTCTCTTATGTGAAACTGTGAGAGGGGGAGGATTTCACCTTCTCACATGTTATTTCATGTCAGTTTGTTTGTGGTTGTGTGCATACTGTTATGTGTATAGTTGTGCATATGTATGCGTGTGTCTGTTTTTATATGTTTGCCTTTGTAAAAATGTGTACAGGAGTGTGTGTGTGTGTGTGTGTGTGTGTGTGTGTGTGTGTGTGTGTGTGTGTGTGTGTGTGTGTGTGTGTGTGTGTGTGTGTGTGTGTGTGTGTGTGTGTGTGTGTGTGTCTTCATGCCTAATTGCTTGGGATCTCTTGGGGTGAGTACAATTGTGTCTAAACACTAAAGGCTGTCTTGTATTCTCCTTGTATAAGTCTCTAAAGTGGACGATAATGAGAGAGATGGACACAGATGGGCAGAGAGGGGCGAGAGGAAGAGACGGAAAGAGAGAGACAGAGGGGGAGAAAGAGAGGGAAAGAGAAAGAGAAAGAAAGGGAGTGATAGAGACACACACACACACACACACACACACACACACACACACACACACACACACACACACACACACACACACACACACACACACACACACACACACACACACACACACACACACACACACACACACACACACACGGCCAGAGAGGAAGAGCGAAAGATACAAGCGACACAGAGACACAGCGTCCTAGAGAGAGACAGCGGGACAGAGAGGGACAAATGGAAGTCAAGCTCGCACGCCTGCCATCCTGCTCCTCACCTAAGCTGTTTCAGGGCTCCCTCACCGCCCCGGCGTCCTGACTGGCTGGCTCCGGCCCGGTGAATAACCATGGCGACGGTACGCAACGCTGGGAGAATGACAAAATAAGAGACAAGACGAGGTGGCGTGGTTTAAAGAGGTCTCAGTTTAATCTGGGGGCCCAGCCATGAGCTCCTGGTACGAACAAGAGAGAGAGAGAGAGAGAGAGAGAGAGAGAGAGAGAGAGAGAGAGAGAGAGAGAGAGAGAGAGAGAGAGAGAGAGAGAGAGAGAGAGAGAGAGAGAGAGAGAGAGAGAGAGAGAGAGATGTAAAGGGGATGTAAGTCTATGCATCCAGAGAGAGGGAGAGGGGTAGAGGTGGATGGAAAGAAGGACGGTAGGATAAGAGAAAGGTAGGGAGAAAGAGGTTAAGGTAGACAGAGTCAGACTGGGAGAGAGATCTGGAGTGCTCTGAACAGGGACCATGGGGGATACATGGTTCTGGGTTGTCAGGGTAATATTACACAGGATTAACCCTCCTCTCTGCGGCCTGAGCCGGGGTCTTGACCAACACGTCGTCGGGGCTAAAAGGATCGGGGATAGTGGCCCACAGAGGGGCCTTAATAGTAGTACTGTCGTATTGTATTGTTTTGTCCTCCATTATTCAAAGCGACCATTAAAGGTAGGGCTTTTGATCTACGATACCTACAGGTTAGCCTGTCGAACCCGGTTACTTTGAGCTAGGACCTCCTACTCTGAACTTTAGCCCCCTAGCGTAACCTCATTTAGTGTCATGATATCTCATTTACTTTTATATTGCATGCAGAGGTAAACCACAGTATTGACTATATTATGCAGATTTTACAAAATTCATAAATGAACCTTTTTTTCAGCGAGGGAAGATAAAGAATTAAGGAGGATATTAAATATCCTAATAATAGACTAATAATATGATGGTGCTCTTGTGTGGATAATTGCTGTGTCGTGAATGATTGAAATTGAGCTCACAGGCAGAAATAAAGAAATACAGATAGATAGATGGATTACAGATAGATAGATAGGTTACTGTGTAGTTAGGCTACTCTGGATGGACAGGCAGCCAGACATATCGACAGATGGTTAATGCTTTAGATATTAAGGAAAGTCTTTGCAGTAGCAGCGTACCAATTCACACATTGGACAATAAAGACAATAGCCTTAGTCGTCATAAAAAACAGTAAAGGCCTATACGAGGGGACTCAGTTGGCGATGGCGAGAATCTGGGGACGTGTGTGTTTGTGTGTGTGTGTGTGTGTGTGGAGTGCGGCAGGGGGGGGGGGTCCATCTCTGTGAAGGAGAAGATAGCCTAGTTTCGACTCTGCCATTGTCACCCCCCCCCCCCCATCCTCCCACCCTCCTCGCCCAACAGATTTACGCTGCCAAGAAGCTGTGGGCACCAAGATGGTGAGAGAGAGATAGAGAGAGAGAGTGTGAGCGAGAGCGAAAGAGAAAGAGAGAGAGAGATAGAGAGTGAGAGAGAGAGAGTGAGCGAGAGAGAAAGAGAAAGAGAGAGAGAGAGAGAGAGAGAGAGAGAGAGAGAGAGAGAGAGAGAGAGAGAGAGAGAGAGAGAGAGAGAGAGAGAGAGAGAGAGAGAGAGAGAGAGAGAGAGAGAGAGAGAGAGAGAGAGAGAGAGAGAGAGAGAGAGAGAGAGAGAGAGAGAGAGAGAGATAAAGAGAGAGAGAGAGATGGAACGAGAGATAGACAGACGGACACATATTGTGCAGCCAGGACACTCGATTAAATGTGCGGTACTCAAGACCCACAACACAAGACAGGCGGTAAAACAAACCTACACCCACCACCCCCCACCAGAGCCCCGAAACACAGAGGCTTAGCGCTGTCGTCTTAACCTCATCGTCACGGAGGGAAGTTGAACACAACCGAATAATAAATTTAAAGTTAGCCTTTTGATTTCTTTCTCAAACCGCTGCAAGGCTTTTTGAGGCCCCCGGGAGCACTGTGCTGTCGCAGCGCTAGCTTAACGCTAGCCTTTCCCGCTAATTAGAAAACTGCGTAGCCTATTAAAATATATTGTTTTGTGTAAATGTGTGCGTGTGTGTGTGTGAGAGGGAATGTGTGCGCGTATATGTCTACTATTATCCGTGTTCATGCTCTACATCCGCTCATTAGTTTGTATGAAGTAGATGTCCTGATAATAAAGCCGATAATTAAAATGGAAGGACAAATGCGCTTTGTTGTTTCCCTGTGCATTGCTTAAATCACGGCTCTCAGTGGAAGGATGGGGGGGGTGGGGAGGGTTCACCAAGACCTCTAACCGACCCAACTGGTAGAGCGTCGCATTTACATTGCCGGGGTTAAGGGTTTCGATTCCCAGCGGGGCCGGCGGGCTCAGGGTAAAAACACCTGTTATCCTCATCCAGCTTGTTAGCGTTGCCTTAAAGGCTTCCGTTGTTAGGCCGTTGTGGCGTTGCTAGCGCTCTCCGCAGCTTTGCTATGGTTCAGGCATCGGTTGTAGTGCTGGCAAGCCCAGCTAATGCGCTCATCGCCATAGAAACTGGGTTATAAAAAAAAAAAGAAATGGAGATGTTTTCTCTTGAAGATTTCTCTGAGGTTTGTGTATGGCAGTACAGTAGGGAGAAATAGACCACACACACACACACACACACACATGCACACACACACATGTGAACACACACACATACATGTGCACACACACACACACACACACACACACACACACACACACACACACACACACACACACACACACACACACACACACACACACACACACACACACACACACACACACACACATGGACGTATGCACAGTGGGGGATGGGGTAAGCGGGAATCCAGAAGGCTTTGATGCTGAGCACAGAGGATGACTAGAAGCAGACTTGGAAGGAGGAAGAACCACAGTAATGGAGGATGGACGTATCCCATGCACTGGGCCACTGAAACAGCTAATAACCAGTCACAGATGGACACTTTGCTCAACTCCCTTTCACAGTCTGCAGCTTCAGTTGAGATGTCATGACGACCTCTGAAATTAATGTTTCATTTGATTTGATTGATTTGGCAAAATGGGACTTGGATGTCAATCGGAAAAATGTACATACTGTAAGTCCCTTCGGATAAAAGCATCTGCTTAATGCCTAAAATGTACATTCAGGGCCTGAATGTAATTTAAATGTAAATCTCAATTTGGTTACTTATTTATTGGTTATTTGTGAAGTACAAATGCTACGTATGATGCTGGGGGCTGATTCAGACCAAATCAGATGAGCGGCGAAATCCACTCCACCACAGTTCAACCCTTTTATTTGGATGGGGGGGGGGGGGGGGGGGGGAGTTTAAGCTGTTGCAGTGGGGGCCGCGGGGGGTGCCCCAAAAACAGTCTGCAGCCTGCGGCGAAAAGTTGAAACAGAATCGACTTTCGGTAACGCAACCGGAAGTCATCCCGTAAGCTGGCGATCAGAGCGGAAGACGCCCACAGGAAGAAGAACCATCTACACCAGGGCTCTCAAACTCAACTTACCTGGGGGCCGCTGGAGGTAGAGTCTGGGTCAGGCTGGGCAACATCAAGTATTCCACAAAAAAAAGTTGCACAACTGACCCAATCTAAGTTAATAATCGAGCTATAATTATATCACGTTGGCTATGTAATCGCTGACAACAGGGGACATTTCATATAGTGGTTGGTGGAAACCGGGACATTTTAGCGTCTTTTGGATTTTGTCGAGACTCAGGACACGTAACTCAAAATTGGGACTGTCCCGGTGGTCACCCTAACAAGTGATAAAAAAAAAGCGTGGCAAGCGTCTCAGCAAAAATGTGCATTTGACAACAACGCGCGGGCCGCATACTTTTCTTCCTGTTTCCGATCCGCTTTCACTGGAGCCAATCACCAAGCTGGCTTTTCCCCCTGGCACGCTATTGGCTGATTTAACACAATGATGACAGGGAAGCGTTGGGCTGATTGATTGAAGGACTATCCAATTGCGTAAAGAGTCATCTGAACGATAGTTATGATATTATAACTCTAGTTCTATGATTGTAGGCGTAGCCGTCTAGGCTTCGCCTTATGGGCTTGTCCCGTGCGCGTGCTTGCGAGCACTGAAAAATTTCAACTATGCACCAACAACGTGGGCACCGCCCACATTTCCCACGGCACGCGTATATAAGGTGGCGCAAACCGCCGCTCATTCTCCATGCTATTCTTTCAGCATTTGGAGGTGTACAGCAGGTGGGAAACTAGACGGCTACGCCTACAATCATAGAACTAGAGTTATAATATCAATAACTATCGTTCTGTGTTTCTTGTAGGCTACGCGTCTAGGCTTCGCCTTATGGGCTAAGGCGAAGCCTGCGGCGGAGCCCAATCAAATAGCCTACTCCTGCTGGACCCCAGTCAAAATAGTTAAGTCACCAGGGCACATAAGACTCAAAAAAGCTGAGGATGTGCAAAACACAACAGCTTAATAAAAAACTAATTCCTCCTAGATAAAGCAAGGCGATGATTCAGAGAAAAAAGTGAGTCTGCAAAGACTCCGGCCCCAATCCTTCCTTCATGGAATCCATGAAAAGTGAAGGGAAAAACCAGAGTAATAAGGCCCATTCACACCCTATGGTAAATACGGATACGGACCGTTTCGTCCGGATCCGGAGGTATGAATTGGCCTATACGGTTACCATTAGGTCCGCTACCACCGGGGGCGGAGCTATGGAGTTCGACTCTCCAATAAGGAGCTCCTCTCGTCCGTTTCCATATTTGAAAACGGCGGGAGTGCCATACTGGCAGACAAAACCAACTCGTCAATCGGCAAGCCAATAGGAACCTCTCTTCTCCGCTTTCCATTTGGAAAAAAACGGCGGGACAGAGAAATACTGGCAGTCAAGTCCAACTCGCCATCCGGCGAGAGGAAATTCAACGATGCCGCTTAAAAGAACATGCCTTCATTCTTAAGCCGTAAAAGGGGCACCGGACTCAAACACAGAGTTGCTGAGTTAGCCCCTGGACATGTCTAACATGGTAATAAACGGACAAAGGCCCGGTGAAGACCAAGACGCAGCCGCGCAAATGTCTTCCACCGGAACGCCCCTGAGCAGAGCCGCTGAAGCAGCCACGGCCCGTGTAGAGTGAGCTTTAACGCCCAATGGTGGCGTTAAGTCCTGCCGAGCATCGGCTAAGCAAACACCTTCACATATCCAGCGAGAAACCCGCTGTTTAGAGAGAGCGTGGCCCCTGCTAGCGTCGCTATAACACACAAATAACTTGTGTGGAGCGGAACGCGGCCGAGCATTTCACATACATAGCCAGCGCCCGCACCGGGCACAGGGGATGCAACTCCGCCTCCGCCTCACTAGAATGAGGCGGGGGGTGAAAAGCCTTAAGCACAATATCCCTCAATCGGAAAGAACTAAGAATGTTCTTAAGGAGGAACGCAGGATTAGGTCTGAGCAGCGCAAAGGGGCTGTCCTCGTTAAGCAACAAGCAGCTCGGGCTGACAGACCGAGCGGTTAGCTCACAGGCCCGCTTGGCAGAAACCAAAGCCAATAAGAGCGCCGTCTTAAAGGACAGGGCATCCAAAGGGGCCTGAGACAGAGGCTCGAAAGGGTCCCTGGACAACCCGCGCAACACGGTGGGGAGGTCCCAGCGTGGTGTAAGCACGCGCGAAACAGGCCTAACCCGTCTAGCCCCATGCAAGAACCTCGACCAGTGGATGGCTGAAGATCGGTCCACCATCACAGCCCGCATGGCCAGCTGAAACAGCTGCCGCGTAGATCTTGATAAGGCCAAACCCTTCTCCAATAAGTGCTGCAGAAAAGCAAGCACGCTTCCCACCTCGCAATGGGATGGAACAGCGTGGTTCCTGTCACACCAATCAGAGAAAGCGCACCACTTCGCCGCATAAAGGGAAGAAGTAGAAGGCGCACAAGCACCCTGGATAGTGTTGATAACCGCTTCAGGCAAACCTTTGCCCTGCAGGATCAACCTCTCAGGAGCCAGACCAACAGCTGTCCCGATACATCGGGCGGGTGGGTGCCACCGTCCCATGGGGCCTGCGAAAGCGCATCCAGTCTGAACGGTACCGGCCACGGCGCCGTCCGTGAGAGCGTCGCCAGCTCTGGAAACCACAGAGCTGAGCGGTTCTCCGGAGCCACTATAATTTGGGACAATTTCTCCTGTCTGACCCGTTCCAGAAGAGGAAGGATCAGCTGGAGCAGAGTGAACGCATAGAGGTGAACCAAGGTGTGTGCGCCAACGCATCCACCCCCAACGGAGGAAGATCCCGAGGGTTGAGAGAGAACCACCACCTGCAGTGTGTGTTCTCCCTGCACGCGAACAAGTCCACCTGAGCCGTCCCGAACCTCTACCAGATCAGTCTGACAATGTCGGGATGTAACCGCCACTCATCGCGGCGGGGACCACCACAAGACATGAGGTCCGCCCCGAAGTTCTGGGTGCCCGCGATATGCAGGGCTCTCAGACTGAGGAGATACTGATGAAACCAAAGCCAGAGCTCGACCGCCTTTTGGTGGAGAGCAGACGAGCGCACTCCCCTTTTTGTTTATGTATGCCGCCCCCGACACACTGTCTGTCCTAATCAGAACGTAGCAGCCACATACCAGGTGAAAGAAATGCAACAGCTGGACCCCGCTTCCTCCCGGCCTGCTGATGGGAGGAGCCCCATGAGAATCGCCCCGAACCGGGAACGGTTCTCATGAACGAACTGCTGGTGCCGCGAGCACCTCCGACAACCAGGGCCCAAATAGTCCATACGGAGCTAATGGGCCCTGGACGAGGCTGGCCCGCTCTCGTTCCGGAACCGTAGTGTGAGAGAGCCATATGGCCCTCTGGATCATGGTGGCCCACGCCATATGCCGGCCGGCCGAAACGGCTATCGGCTGGCATAGCTGGACGGCTGGCATAGCTGGAGGACCGTGCCGGAGAGGCGGGAAACCGTCAGCCATCTTGCGGCCTCATCCAGGGCAGAGGAGAGCAGGGCGAGGTTGCCGATCGCCGCCGCAGATTGAGAGGCACAGACGAACACCCTGTCCGTCAGGCCGATAATCTGCTTCTGGAGGCGGTCGGGGAGCAGGCTTCTCATTAGGACGCCATCCGGCGCCCGGACAGAGAAGCGCTGCTAGGCTCTGAGTATCAGCCCACCCTTCCACGTTGGTGAAGTCAGTGAAGGCCCTCACCGGGGCCTTCAGAGTAGAAGGGTCCCCACCCGCAGTGCTGAACCGGTGGGAACAGGGGGCACTGGGTAACCCGCCGGGAGGAAGACAGGGTGCGAAAACACTCGCCCTGCATGTCATCCGACATGGGGGCGAGAGGCGGGCTGGCATAGAGATGCCCTTGATGGCCGCCGCCCCACACCATGATCTCGGAATAGATCGGCCATCCGGCGTGGTTTCTCCCTCGGACGACAGTGGCTTCGGTGGAAGCCCCGGAGCGGGAGAACCCGGAGCGCCAGAATAAGCAAAAACGTCGTCCAAGGAGGCGACGTCGTAAACCTCGACGTTTGCTCGTTGTCGGTGTCCTGGGCGTCCGGAACTCGAGGTCCACCGACGGGGAGAAAAAGTTTTTCTTTCTTTTAGGTAATTTCCTTCGTTTTCCGTTGATCAGTTACAAATGCTGAAAGAAAAAGGAGAATGAGCGGCGGTTTGCGCCGCCTTATATACACGTGC
Organism: Melanogrammus aeglefinus; assembly: GCA_900291075.1. Lineage (NCBI taxonomy): Eukaryota > Metazoa > Chordata > Actinopteri > Gadiformes > Gadidae > Melanogrammus > Melanogrammus aeglefinus. Next base: position 37,260 of record OLKM01001628.1, read on the forward strand.
CGTGGGAAATGTGGGCGGTGCCCACGTTGATTGGTGCATAGTTGAAATTTTTCAGTGTGCGCAAGCACGCGCACGGGACAAGCCCATAAGGCGAAGCCTAGACGTCTACAAGAAATAGATCTACGCCCATAGATCACGCCTCTTGTGCTGAAGACAGCAGCTTCCCAAGACGTGCACTCTACGATTGAGCTTTGTCTGGCAACAGCTAGGAGGAGTTGCCAACGGACACAGACACAAATGCCTGCGGACACAATTGGATAGAACTACAACCAATCAGAGCAACGAATCATGTCACGTCTGTTGAAATGTCAAATACATCCTTCTTCTGCATGAATGCTTCCAGTGCCGTTAGTTGTTCATCTTTTAGGAAAAACAAACTGTCAAAGTTGTTTAACTCTGATGCTTGTTCACCTGCGGCAGCCATCTTGTTTGCAAAAGTCGCTTCTCTCCCCGTCATGGTATAAACCCCGCCCGTTATCAGTTAAAAGGGATCTGATTGGTTCATCAGGACTTCTGGAGTTTGGAAATCATTTCCAAAAGGAGGGTATCCAGACTATTCTGGCTGAGAAACATAAAACAAACTCCCAGAATTCATCTGGGTCCCAGGCTAGTACAACCATAGACATACTGTATATCTATGAGTACAACCCTGGAAGGGATTAGAGTTCGCAACAAGATGTCAAACAAATAGGCCAATGGAGTGACACTCAACATCTTTGCAGCAGTGAGCATTTAGCACTACAGCGGTGGACTTGGTCTCTATGCAGCAGTCTGGCTTCAGAAATGCTAACACTTGGTTCAGATAATTATTAAATTATTGCATTGTTGGATGCTTATTTTTAAAACAACAGAATCCTCTTCTGTAACTTATATTTCTTCTATAAACTAAACTATTAAACATTGAATAAAAACGCCATAAATTCCCTAATCCTGTACAGGTGTATCTATGACCAAAAGTCTAACCAGCAACCAAACTTCAGATTCCAACAATGCAGCGCCGCCTTTTCCCCTCCAGCCGAGGTCCAGGGAGGTGGTGACCTTTAGAGTGATTTAGACGCTCTACATACCAGAAGGACTTAATTGAGCTTTCAAGTGACTGCAAGACGACCGGGAGGGACCATCAAGCATTGGTGTGTCTGGTGTAACGATGGCCTGTTCTAGCCAATGAGACAGGAAAACAGATACCTGGAGGGATGTCTAGGGGTGAGGCTGTGGACATGGGGGATCGAACACGCTGCCTTCAGACGGGGGGGTCGTCTGCATCTGCGGCAGCCATTCCTGACTCCCCCCGTTCAGTCTATTATTATTTAATTGTAATTATAAAAAATGTAAGAGTGGGGAGGATTTTACCGCTAGGTTTTAAGGTTTGTCCTTGAGCAAATTTGATTCGAGGATTTGAGTTCTAAGTAAGAAGTCGTTGCTGCTTTGACTTTGCCTGTTCTTCTATTTTTAACTATCCTTTAGTGTAGCTTGCATTCATTTGTAAAAGGGTTTTAATGTCCTATTCACAGGCCGTTTATAAAATCAATGGCGTAGTTGTTCCGCTCCCCCGTACGGGTGTATTTATCTCCTCACAGACGCTATTTCCAGCATGGGAAGAAATGCATGAAATTGACCAAGAACTAGTGGTGCTCTGGTCCACAGCGTATGTGTGTGGGTGTTAGCCCGTGACTTTGCTCTCTGTGTGTATGTGAACGTGAGGAATTCAGCTAGCGCACGTGTGCGTGTGTGTGTGTGTCAGTGTTTGCTTTCTCCCCATGAATAACTCGACAGACTCTATTATCTTGGCTGTCTCAAGTAGATGGTTTGTTTTTGTGAGCATGTGTGTGTTGTGTTTTTGTGTGTGTGTGTGTGTGTGTGTGTGTGTGTGTGTGTGTGTGTGTGTGTGTGTGTGTGTGTGTGTGTGTGTGTGTGTGTGTGTGTGTGTGTGTGTTTGTGTGTGCTTGTGTTTGTGTGTATGTAAGAGAGTAGGGGAGAGATATGGCTGTATGTAAGCATTTGATTGCATGGAGTTGCAGTGTGTGTGCTTGTGTGCATGCACATGTGTGTGTGTGTGTGTGTGTGTCTCTCTCTCTCTCTCTCTCTCTCTCTCTCTCTCTCTCTCTCTCTCTCTCTCTCTCTCTCTCTCTCTCTCTCTCTCTCTCTCTCTCTCTCTCTCCCTCTCTCTCTCTCTCTCTCTTCCTATCTCATCGACTTGCAGTCTCTCTCTGTCTGTCTCTCTCTCTCTCTCTCTCTCTCTCTCTCTCTCTCTCTCTCTACAAAGATCTATACCACGCCCTGAGGGTGAGAGAGAGAGGTTGTGGCGGTCATGCTTCTCCCGAGACAGAGCTCTGATCATCTCTGTCTAAACGACGTGTAGGAAGAACATAAACTCAGTCTTCTCTCATCCTCCATCCCTGACTCTCTTTCCTCCTTCTGTTTCCTCCATTTTTTGCACTTGTAATGTTCTCATTAAGTCACGTCTTGGGACTGTTTTCTCCTCCGATGGTTTCTAACTCTCTCTATATCTATCTCTCCCCCACTCCCTCACTCCCTCTCGGTCTCTCGCCTATTCTATTGATTTAAGCAGAAAACAAAAAAAAGTGGTAGGAAGCCAAACTTGTTTTAGTGAGATCACTTAAGAAACATAAATATATTATAAGAATTGACAACTTGGACACACTCTTGGCTATGATGCTTGCTTTGTCTGAGTAAAGACGGAGAAAGGATGGATTATATTTTACCAATTTGAACAACCTTTGTTTATGTTGTTGTTATGAACGGGAAAAACGGTGCGTTTCATGCAGTCGTAGTGTCCTCCTGTGCCCTCCATTTTATCTCCTCCCCCTCCCTCCCTCCTCCTCCCTCCCCTGTCCTGCTCTCCCCTCTCATCCTCTCGTTCCAGGTCTCAGACGACCACGTCGCAACACAGTCGCACAGCACAGTAGCACACACACACACACACACACACACACATGCACACACACACAACTACACCTGCAGGCACACGCACGCAGCTACATGCACGCAGGCACATGCCCCACACACACACACACTCACACCTGTACGCACACACATACACACACAATCTCACATGCGTGTACGCACATGCATGCAGCCCACACACACACACTCCTGCACGCACATGTATATGTACACACATGTTCATGTGCCTGCGTGCGTGTGTGTACGTGCGTGCGTGTGCGAGCGTGTGTGCATGTGCGTACACGCATGTGAGATTGTGTGTGGATGTGTGCGTACAGGTGTGAGTGTGTGTGTGTGTGGGGCATGTGCCTGCGTGCGTGTGCCAGCACGTGTAGTTATGTGTGCGTGCATATGTGTGTGTGTTGTGTGCATGCACCTGCACGCACACACACACGCACATGCACACACGCCCACCACAACAGACTCCTGTTTATTCTCTGGTAAGTCAGCAGGTGCTTCCAGTGAATCCAGACACTTCTAGACTGGGGACAGCAGGGATTGAACCCGGTCCCTTTGGGCTGGGAGCCACGAGGCACGTCTCTGCCGCGACGCCGGTTGGCGTGTCAGCGTGTTGTAGCAGCATTTGGACGCTGTCTATGTTTCGCCCACTCCTTTGATTCATTCATTGTTTATCCTTCTCCGCTCCTCTCTCCCCCATCTGCTCAGCCAGACACATTCCAGTAAACACTCTCTCCTCCTCTACTCCTCTCTTACTCCTCCTCTACCTCTCTATCCTCTCCTCGTCTCTTTATCCTGTTTCTTGCTCCTGCTCTTATTTTCTGCTACTCTCCTCCTCTACTCCTTTCCCATCCTCTCCTCCTCTCAGTCTCCTCTCCTTCTCTCTGCTCCTATCTCCTCCTCCTTCTCCCTCATCACTACTCTACTACCTCTCCCAATCCACCTCCTCCTCTCCTCTCCTCTCCTCCACACGAGCAAATGCGTGCGCACACACACACGCATGCACGCACACACGCACGCACGCACGCACACACACACACACACACACACACACACACACACACACACACACACACACACACACACACACACACACACACACACACACACACAACACCAAAGCTTGGTCTGCCTCTGTTATCCCAGCGTCTCTCCTTCTAATTCCATATTTCTCTCGCTCTCCTCCCTCCCTCCCACTCTCTCTTTCTCTCCCCCCCATCTCCGTTTCGCTCTCTCTCTCAGCTCGCTCTGCCTGACATTCCGCAGTCGAAAGAAGCGATGCTCGGCGCGAGAGTGTCAATCAACGGGTGACAACAAGACAGCACAGCACGCGCGGCACACTCTTGAGAGATTCTCGACCCCGTCGTCGCCGTTGGGTTCCGGGCGCACCGTGCACTGCGCGTGGACGCACCCGAGAGAGGGAGAAAGGGAGGCTGGAGTGCGCGCGCTCTTCTTGTGCCGCTCGCTACTGCTTCTCCCGGCACGGCTTCTTCGGCGGAGAGGATTCGTTTTGTTATCCGTTGAATGAACGGACGGACGGACAGACTGACGAAGGCAGGATGAATCAATGAGACATTCTTCGCGACGCTGGGGTTCTCTCGCCGTAGACGCCACACCGAGCCAGTGAAAAGAAAACGACAAAGGTATGTATTCTGTTTTTTGTGTGTATTTCTCCCTCTCTCACGCTGGGGTTTTGTGCGTTGGGACTGAACGTCGACGCCATGTAGAAAAGTTGAATACGCGCAGGAAGCGCGTATACGAGGTGGAGATGGATTTTTATTTCTGCGTAAAAGGAGCAATGTGTGCCATGTGCGGTGCAGGGGGAAGAGGTACACGGGGACAGGGTTCACCGGTCAGGTAAGACCTGCTGGATCGGTGTGTGTGTGTGTGTGTGTGTGTGTGTGTGTGTGTGTGTGTGTGTGTGTGTGTGTGTGTGTGTGTGTGTGTGTGTGTGTGTGTGTGTGTGTGTGTGTGTGTGTGTGTGTGTGTGTGTGTCTGTGTGTCTGTGTGTCTGTGTGCCTGTGTGTCTGTGTGCGCACCTCGTCCGAGTTGCTGGCTGCAGCTTAAAGGGACTCCACGGAGAGCTGGTACCGGTCCGGGTTTGAGAGGCCGAGAAGGGCCATCCCGTGGGTGCCCCCCCCCCCTCCGTGGGGTGTTTACCTGGAAGCCTGAGCGATAATTTACCACGGGGCGTTTTTACGAGCGTTGGGCAGCGAGGTCGTGGAGCGGCAGCTCTGGCCAAGGGCTCGTGGACGCTCGAGATGAGATAAGGGTCAGGTGTGGACCCCTGGTACTGGGTAATGGGATTGGACCCTCGGTCAGCGAGAGAGGAAACGATAGATAAACACTACGAGCCAGCGCGTGGCAACGTCGCGCTGCACACACACACACACACATGCAGGCACGCAGGCACGCGCACACGTAGGCAGGCACACACACACACACACGCACGCACACGCACATAAACGCAAGCAGGCACGCACACGCACACGCACCACACACACCACACACCACACACACACACACACACACACACACACACACACACACACACACACACACACACACACACACACACACACACACACACACACACACACCCAGGAGGAGTTCCTTTGAACCCGGTCCAGTTTGAGTAACGGAAAAACGGTGAACCCGGATTAATGCTGATAGCGATCAGGGAAACAATGATGGGAGAAAAAAATTATCCAGATGCTAGCGAGATGAACAGAATGAGGATGGGGGCACGGAACACAATGTAACCGGATTAGGGCCCGTTTAAGGTCAGAGATTTTTTCTAAATGGATAATATCGTGTGAAACGGTTGAAGGGGTTATGGTGACTGACCGTGTGTGTGTGTGTGTGTGTGTGTGTGTGTGTGTGTGTGTGTGTGTGTGTGTGTGTGTGTGTGTGTGTGTGTGTGTGTGTGTGTGTGTGTGTGTGTGTGTGTGTGTGTGTGTGTGTATGGGTGCGTGCGTGCGTGCGTGTGTGTGTGTGCGATGGGCCGATTTTACAGTTTGGTGATGGCAATGGATTCAGTGCTTCGATCAGTTGAAAGCCACGCGACCCTCGTAATAATATTGACACCCGGTAGACCCGAAGAGCTGACGAAGAAAAGGGAAAGAATACATTTAGATGAAAAACTATATCCCCGAACCTATTCTTTATAATAACTATCTGCTATTTTAGCCCGTGGGCGGTTCTTTTTGGTGCTGCAAAAGGAATAGGATAGCAGGCCAACGCCTCCTACAGAAGGAGGAGAATGAAACCGCAGGGTCACAGTTTATTGAGTCAGCTCCTAACGCACGTGCACAGGCACGCACATGTACACACGCATGCACTCACACGCACGGATATACGTACACACACGCACAGGCACGCACAGGAACACGCGCACACACACACACACACACACACACACACACACACACACACACACACACACACACACACACACACACACACACACACCCACCCCCCGCCCCACAACCCCCCCACACACACACACACACACACACACACACACACACACACACCCACACACACACACACACACACACACACACAACACACACACACACACACACACACACCACACACACACACACACACACACACACACACACACACACACACGCACACACACACACACACACACACACGCACACACACCTTAAAGTCCCTAAAGTGTCTTATTTCCTCTTCTGTTATAAACTCGTTCGGCCAGTTCCTTTCTCTATTACTGTTTAATTCTCTATTAGACTAACGCTTATCCATTTTTCATTTTGCTACAAAGTTTACACCATAACGCATTCATGAAAACAATTCAGTCCATCAATATATTGTATGACTCAAGAGATAATCCATAAAATGAAATCCCGGGGGTGGGGGGGGGCGTTGCCTCTATTTCAGGTGTATGATCATTCCTTAACAACGACAAAGAGATTCCTTAACAATGACAAAACGTTTGGTTTGTGGAAACAAACAAAAATGCTGTTGTTTACCAGTCCCCATCGTCCCCACCATGCTGTTGTTTACCAGTCCCCACCGTCCGTCCCCCCCGTCCCCCCGGCTGCTGCTGTCCTCCGTCCGCTCAGAGCCACTGGAGCGGCAGACCCAGACCGGCGCCCCTGTCCCAGCCACGTGCCGCCACGTGCTCTCTTACCCGGCAGTCGCTGTGCCCATGGGTGAGGAGCTGGCTGGGGTCTTGGCCCCGGGCCCCGGGCCGCCCCAACCGGGCCGCCCCAACCAGCCCGCCCCAACCAGCCCCCTCGGCGAACGCCCGTTTGGCTGCAGAAGAGGACGTAGCTGACATTTGGAGAATTAGCTCATGCATGTATTCATGGCCTCCTGACCCACACACGAGAAAATCAATATTGACCATAACCCTGTCACCCCGGTTCACGATTAATTTAGAGTTAGAAGTACATGGTTGTTTTTCTTTCCGTCTGCGTGTGTGTGTTTCTGTGTGTGTTTGTGTGTGTGTGTATGTGTGCGTGTGTGTTTTCAAGTCTTGCGCTAACGTTTGTGCTTCAGTATATGTGCTTCTCTCCCTTCTTGCTCTATCCATCCCGCTCTCTCCCTCTCTCAACTGCTCTCTCCTCTTCCTCCATCTCTCTCCACCCCTTTCCCTCTCTCTCTGCCTCTCTTCCTCTCTTTCACTCCACCTCTTCCACCGTTCTCTACCTCTCCACCTCTGTATGTACCGATAACTTCCTCTCCCCGGCCCCTTTGCGACTTCTCTCCATCCCTCTCTATCACTCTCCTCCTCTCCATCCCTCACACCTCTCTCCTCCTCTTCTCCTTCTCTCCATCCCTCTCTACCTCTCTCCTCCTCTTCTCCTCCTATCCATCCCTCTCTACCTCTCTCCTCCTCTTCTCCTCCTATCCATCCCTCTCTACCTCTCTCCTCCTCTTCTCCTCCTATCCATCCCTCTCTTCCTCTCTCCTCCTCTTTCCTTCTCCTTCTCTCCATCTCTCTCCTTCTCTCCATCCCTCTCAAACTCTGTTCTCCTCTCTGTTATTCCCTCCTGTCCACTGTGTGTTGGTCTGCTGGTCCAACCTGGACCTCACCCTGCAGCATTCTCCACCACATAACACCATGGCCGCTCGCCCGAGGGACACAGAGAACCACAGACAGGGTTCCCGTTTGCACGAGGGCGTGCGTGGCGTGCGTGTGTGTCCCCAAAGCTATTCCTTCTTCTTCTACTTTTCATATCACGTGTAAACACGTGTCACAGAGGCCTTCTCCCGTGTAGTACGTTATTGTGATCACGTTAACGGAAGCTACATTTCACCGTTAAGTGGACATCGGGAGACAGAGTTTGAGGCAAGGTCGCGACCTCTGTGGGCACCGTCACAGTCAGGGTCCCGGGGTTACAGATGTACCTAGCCACTGCTGCATGCTAACGACAAGTGCTGCAAACTGTGTGTGTGTGTGTGTGTGTGTGTGTGTGTGTGTGTGTGTGTGTGTGTGTGTGTGTGTGTGTGTGTGTGTGTGTGTGTGTGTGTGTGTGTGTGTGTGTGTGTGTGTGTGTGTGTGTGTGTGTGTGTGTGTGTGTGTGTGTGCGCTAGCATCCCGTGATGCTAATCTGTGTGTGTGTCTGGATGGCCCTTTAACGGCGCCATGGGCTAACTCTCAGTGAACCGCCGAATTGTGCTAACAAGGAATGAGCAAGTAGCTTGTTTTGCGCCCGAGCACTTGCAAAAGTCTTGGCTTCTCAATGTGTGAACGTGTTTCGCTGTAATGTGTGTATGTGTGGCTGTGTGTGTGGATGTGGTTCAGTGTATTTTTGCACAGAGTGTGCCTGTGTACTGTCTGTGTGTCTTTGTGTGTGTGCTCATTTATAGAGGGTATTTAATTGACATGAAGAGGGTTGAGGTTTTTTCAGAAATTAAGGATTTGACAGTTCCTTTTAAATGAAACCAACTCAGCTCTCAACAAAACACTGGAGGTCGTTCACTACAGAATGAGGACCCGCTGAAAATAACTCCAGGCTTAAACCATTACTCTGTGGACAACATGACATATTAATAGCAATACAGCTGCACGTGCCAATACACACAACACACAAACATACACACAAATGCACGCAAACATGCACACACACATGTGCACAAACAAACGTACGGGTACGCACACACATGTGCATAGGGACACGTGTGTGCACATACACATACACACACACTCACAAAATGTTGGGCTTCAATATTTTATCGTTATGTGTGTTATGTGTTATGGAAGACAAGTCGCAACAAAAACAAGAGCTATTCTCACCCCAACACAATCGTTTGTTTAGTCAAGACAGGTTTGAACAGAGATCTGGAGGAACTGGAGAGTGCCTTCCAGCTAGCCGAGATGAAACAGTTTAGATGTTATCCGGATGTTTCCATTGAAGCCGTCTATGATAAATAGAGTTCTTAAACCCCCCCAAACCAAAAGCGAAACCAAACCAACTCAGTTGGCCGTCATTCGGAGACGCACTGTTTCGCCCGAGCCCAAAACAACCACATTAACTCGGTTTGCTATCGTACCAGCGAGTGGGAGCTGGTTGAGCACAAGATAACCACTTTAAAATCATCCCATTAGTGATATCACAATTGGGAGTGTCCATTCAGCTGTATGATAAATGACTCAGCTCTACCAGTTGGTACAGTCCGCTGGGTAGGCAGGCAGACTGATCTATCCATTGTACATCTGCACACACACGTGCACACACGTGCACACACGTGCACACACGTACACACACACACACACACACACACACACACACACACACACACACACACACACACACACACACACACACACACACACACACACACACACACACACACACACACACACACACACAGCCACATATACAGGCGCTGTAGGGTAGACGTTTCTAATGGCTTGTAATGGCAAGGCATTCACATCACAACTGGTGGTCCTGTGGCCTCAGTGGTGAAACAATAGAACGCTTGGACAGTGATGTATCACCTGTCATCTTCTCCCCGCCCTGTGCTGTCCGCCTCCTTCTTAAATTAAGTTTTAGGATTATTGTTTTTTTTATGGTTTTCTGCTCTCTGTGGGCTGAACTCAATTATTTTGGTTGAATTACATATGATGCTTAAAAATGCGCAGAAAAATGGTTGTCCGTGTCGTTGTGTGACACACTGGGAGGAAGACATTTAGAAGACTATTTTAGGATTATTTAGTTGTTGTTCGTTTGTCAGTTTGATTGTTTTTGTATAAATAAGATGAAATGTTCTTTTGTCCGCCTGGTTGTGCTTTGTTAGTTCCCCGCCTCCTCTCACATCAAAAACATTAAGAACATTCTGGATTTACACCTGTCACATAATTGCACGCATTTCCCTAAGCCCCACAACAGATAAACAAACCGCTGGCAAAAGATAATCTGAATTTGCTGTTCGACCAAAACAACAATCACTCACACAAAATGAAGTCCCGCTAGATTCCTACTAAAGCTCCCCAGACGACCAAGGGGCTCAATTCATTGTGGTCCCCTAAACAACGTGGCCCCCCCTAAACATTATTCACACCACTCAGCTTTAAACCCGGCCCCCTGAAACAACGTCTTGTGATTCATTAACGCTTTAACTGCCATGCGATGGCAACTCCAGGCCGGGTAAGTCCGGGTGGAACTGCCGGTAGAGTTGTCGGTTGGTGTGGTGCCAGCTTGGCCATGACATTATCCTATGCCTTGTTGGTTCTCTCTCTGAGGGGCCATTTGGCACAGGGCTAGCTTTGGCTTGGGCTAATTTGACCTGGCGTTTGGGCAGTATGCCACTGGGAAGAGCTGTGTAGCCTTTACCTGTCGACATATTGGACTGAATTCTAATTTGCGTTGGTTTTCATGTCACTCGAAGGGTGTGCATTGTGTGTGTTCCTTGAGTGACAGGTCTTTCCGTGGCGCTATTGGTAATTTACTGTCTGGTCACGCCCCTCTTCCTCTTTGTTTTGAATTGCTGGAAAATCGTTCAGAAAGCATGAATGCTGGAATAAGCTCCAAACAGCTTTATTGTGAGAATGAGACCCACCCAGTGTTTTACCTTTAAGTGACTATACTCTGAAGTGGTTCAATCATAGATTGGTTTGTTTCTTATCTCATTATTCTATTGCTATGGATGTATTGTCAAACACCCAGGCAGTCATCATCAAGTGTCAAGGGTATCAACGATAGAGTGGTGAGACAGACAGACAGAAACAGGTCTACAGGGAGAGAGACAGACAGAAACAGGTCCACAGGGAGACAGACATAAAGACAGGTTGACCAGAGGAAAGACAAGGACAGAAACAGTTATTACGACAAAAACTTAAAGGATGTTAGACAGACAGACAGGTCAAGAGGAAGGCCCCCGAACAAGTCGAGCCAGAGGCAGAAGAACAGACAGACAGAGAGACAGACAGACATACAGACAGACAGACGGACCCGGCGGGGGCTTGGCAGTTGTCCACCAGATCATTTCTCCGCATTTGTATGCAGACGCGGAGCTGCTGTCACTGAGATACAAAGCGCTCCGGCCTGAAGGATAGCTGGTAACCTCACCTCAACCAGAGACAGGGGGAGGGTGTGTGTGTGTGTGTGTGTGTGTGTGTGTGTGTGTGTGTGTGTGTGTGTGTGTGTGTGTGTGTGTGTGTGTGTGTGTGTGTGTGTGTGTGTGTGTGTGTGTGTGTGTGTGTGTGTGTGCGTGCGTGCGTGCGGTGACACGTCTGCATGTCTGTGCATATGTATGCTGTGCATGCATCGGAGTGTGCGCATGTGCGTTTGTATGTGTGTGTCTCTGTCAGTGGAGCGATGTCACTGTGTGTGGGTTTGTGCGTCAGTGTATCTTTTGTCTGTGTGTAATTCCGCCTGTGTTTGGCTCTCAGTGTGTGTGCCAGTGTTTCCTCGGTTGTCATCGCAGTAAATTACATTGCAAGGATGACGAGAGGCTTGGAGGAAGGGGGGGGGGGGGGAGAGTGAGAGCATGAGAGAGCAATAGAGAGGAGAGAGAGAAAGAGAGGGAGAGAGAGCGTCACACCGAGACATCGTGGAATAATACATCCCCCCCGTATTATTTTCATCCCTTACCCAGACAGCGACAGAACAAACAACAAGGAAAGCTGGGAAACACAGGAAAACCCAATCTCCTTTCCCGAGCGTGGGCTCTCGGAGCGCTTTCGGGGCATGGAATGCGTCACACGAGTTTTCACCAAAAATTCCAGATGTCCGTCGGGTGTGTGGGGCGAGAGGCACTGTGCGTGTTCTGAATCGCGTTTCTGCTCTCTTTTATTCCTTAACACGCAAACAAACAGGAGCTTGTTTTGGGCACAGGCCATATGTCGTCGTCGTCGTCCCCCCGGGTCAAGTGCTTCTTAGCCGCGGCTCTGGGTTGGTTGGGCTTCAAATAGCAGTTTGTGCCGCTGTTCCCAGAATTGACCAGTAATTCATCCAGGCTGGGCTATTCTCTGCCTGTCTCTCCCCCTTCTCTGCGATCTGTCCCTAAAAGTCTCTCCTCTCTCTCTCGTGCAATACCGGCTGATCAAAAAGGTCAGGGGGACTGGGCAACGAACATCACCAGTTTAGCAATCTCTCTCTCTCTCTCTCTCTCTCTCTCTCTCTCTCTCTCTCTCTCTCTCTCTCTCTCTCTCTCTCTCTCTCTCTCTCTCTCTCTCTCTCTCTCTCTCTCTCTCTCTCTCTCTCTCTCTCTCTCCCTTTTCCATACCTCGGTCCATCTAGAAACTTCTACAAAACACAGCAAAAGGCCTTTTTCAGGCCACGCCCTGCAAAAACGCAAAACGGAAACCTTAATGGCCGAGACTCAAACAGATAT